>ML819612.1:53157-79008 GCA_009831015.1 Picea engelmannii
ATATATATATATATATATATATATATATATATATATATATATATATATATATATATATATATATATATGCGTTTTTCTTAAATGTAGGAGTAAATGTAATCTAGAGACCTTATACAAGCTCCTAGACATTATAACAAATTCAAGTATCAAAACATAAGGAGAAAACTGTAATATCCCTAGGCCGAACACAATTATAAATGTAAAATGGAAATGTACTTAAGTTGGCGAGTTATTGATATCAATTTTGTATGCACCTTTCATGGTATAGTGCGCGCAAGTACTATGCAGTAAAATGATGAAGTGTGCACATTCCAGAATACCAGGTGCATCAACTTAAGTGCGCAAGATTTTTAGGCTAGGGAGAATTTGTGTATATGTTGTGTTTTATAGGCTGGTGATCCAGTTATTATAAGCTAGGAAGCTTATGTTTTGAATTAGGATCCTAGATGCTAAAGGCCAGTGCGCCTATTTTTTTATATGTATCATCATTAATATAAAAATACATCGATGTGCATAGACCGACCATGATAAAAGAGTATGGGGGACTAAAATCCACTAGTTAGGGAAAGGGTGGGGGATACAAGTTAAGGAAAAGGGGCTAAGCTAGGGATCTTAAGCCAAAAAGGAATATTATATTAATATTTCTTAAAGTATAAAGTATGGGTAATTATTTTATCCTAAGTTCTAAATATGGGGACAAGTGGGCCAAAGTAGCTCCCAACATGAAAAGTGTCAAGTTGGGGACATGCATACATATTGTTGGGACTTAGTTTATTTTCCAATTCCTTCCATCATTCAGTCAATTTTCCATGAGCATTCACTCACTCAGTCATTTATCCTCCATACCTTCCTATCACTGTACCAGAACCTATATCCATAGCCATACATGTTTCTCTACCTGGTTAACTTGGGATCTGGATCGAAGAAGTGGGTTGTCAGGCCTATGGGATATTGAAGAGGTGGGTTGTCAGGTCCGTGAGAAATTTCTTGCTGGGTGAGAGAATTGTTGGGGAAATGATTTCCTGAAGGTGTTAAATTGCAGCTATAGGGCTCTGAGACTTCATGTTCGTCTTGTTGTTGAAGCCCGGAAAGGAAGTGGGGCAGTCGAAGGACTGTTGAGTATATAAGGGACACACTTCCTTGGGTGGAACAGGCATGTGGGGAATGAGGGGCTATAGGTTGTTAGTTCGAGTTGGCACCTGTGACAGATTCTTTCCTGTTGTCTATGAACCATTAGCCTGGTTAGGGATCCCTTTACCCGGGTGAAGTTTAGTCCTAACTCAGGGGTGACTCATTACTGAGAGTGATGAGCAATGTGGTCTAAGGCTGGGAGGTTCGTGGAAGGTTTGCATGCAGTTGGTGATATTCTTACCAAGATAAGTGTCAACTGAGTGATAAATTTACATGTTGCATTATTATTTATGTGTTTATTTTTATGGGTATTTCTTGTATATGATGCATGTATATGTTTACTGTTATTTCAGTATGAATCCGTGCATTTACTAAATGTATTTGTCTATTTATGTTTTATATATAAAGTTTCGCAAGAGATTTGTGTGTATATGTTTAATTGCATGCAGTTCGAAAATTTATGTGGCATAGTTCAGTTGGATATTGGGTATGTTACAGTATGTCGAGCAGAGAATGTAAGCTTTCTCTCATGTAGCATGCCTCGACATGGGTGGTCGGGGGTGTTACAATATGGTATCAGAGATTCGGTTTTCAACACTGAGCCTAGATGGGCTAAGTAAGTTGGGTTGAGGCAAAATTTTACAGAGGATTGATTTCAAACTAGCCAAATCTCAAGTTATAGAGCATCCATGGTAAAAAGTAACAACAATTGGGAGGAATTGGGAAAATCCCCAATTTATGTTGTTAAATTCATGAGAAAATTAAAAAATTTGGCCATGTGGTGAGATATTATTCATTGAATATTTGTTCTAGCAAATTTAGACCTGGAATTGGTCGAATTTGAAGTTACAGTGAATCCATGACAGATGGAGCTAGTTTAGTGGTTAAAATTCTCAATTCTTAAATTGAGTTTGGGAGAAATTCATTCTAGAAATGTCAAACTGCAACAATTTGTTGTTGCAGAGGTTGAATTGGTGTTATCGTGGTAAAATTGAAAATTTTTCATAGTTGCAGAATGTCTATGGTAAAAATTGGGGAAAATTTAAGCAAAATCCCCAATTTCTGCAGCGGAATTCACGAGGAATTGATGCGCATAAAATGAATGTGTGCAGGTGGGCGCACTAAAAATGCATGATGTGCAGTAAAAATCTTATGATATATAAAACTTGGGCACTGCGCGGAAAAATATTAGCGTCCGGGCACGCGTGCTAAATTTTGGCACCGCACGAAAAAAATATTGGCGTGCTGGTGCACGTGCTAAATTTTCCGCACGGAAAAATATTGGTGTGCTGGTGCTCACGCTAAATTTTGGCGTCGTGTGGAAAAATGTTGGTGTGTGGCTGCGTGCAGTAAATTTTGGCACCGCGCGGAAAAATGTTGGTGTGCGGGTGCACGCGCTAAATTTAGCATTGCACGGTGTGCATATGCATAATAAGTTGTGCACGGTGTGCACACACATAATAATGGCATGCATGGTGGGAGCAGTATTGGCAGAGTGCAGAGGAGTTTGGTTGGTTCACGTGCAATGTGGGTATATGTTGTTGCATGACAATTTAGTTAATGGTGCGCGCATAGTCGTGGTGCACGGAGGGGGCGTACTATACTTTGGCATGGTGTAGTGCATAGAGTGGAATGCACGCGATACAAAAAATGCATGCAACAGGTAATAGTGCAAGAACCAAAACTGTGCACGGTGGATATTGGCGCGCGACACAAAAGTAGTGCACACCAGTTATTAGCGCGATAGAGAAGTGATGCATAGTGGTTATAGGTGCGCAAAGCATGATTTACCTTGTGTTGTTGTTGCACATGCTAAATATTGGGGTACATATTGAAATTTTTTCACGCAAAGTCATTTGAATGGTGAAGAACAACGAAAAACGAGCGAATTTCTGCGACATTTTATACTGTTTGAACGTCATCTTTTTGCAGCACGTTTTTGAGGCCCTTAAGAGCATTTCTAGGTACTCAAAATTCACGAGAATAGAGTCTACCAAGGTACACTCTATATATGAAGCTCAAATAAAGGATGTTGAAGAGATCTTTCTAATGGTGTAATCTGTTCGTCAAACAGAGATTTTATGAAAAAGATACAACACAAACAGTGGAGGGTAAATTTTAAGACCCAACTAACTTCAAAGAACCTTAACTTTCTACTCTGAAATCAGAATGAGGCGCAACATTAGTCAATGGAAAGATATTGAACCATAGAATAAATTCATAGAGTTGAATTAAATTTATGGGCATGTTAAAAATGTTTAATATGGCAAAGAAGGTACCTGTAGCATTCTAGACCAAAAACATGAATTGGTCTAGAACTTAAGCAGGTTGTAACTAGCAGCCCAGAACCCAGAAAGAGTGTCCAGATTATGTATATGAAGAAACCCAATTGAGATCCTACGAAAACTCCAATGGATTAGGTGCAAAAATGCATAATTACAGTGCAGAGTTGCGCCAAGTTGAAGTGTGAACAGAAAAATTAATGGGCAATTTTCAAACGACCATAACTTTTTGCATGGAAGCAGGCGTTGGAAAGGTCTTAGACATTAGATTATAAATATTTACATACAAAATTGATCTGGGAATTCAATTTTCCAAGAAATCAGAAGAGATAGTTCTGATATATTATTGAACTAGAATGGTTCATATTTTCATGAAATTATTGAAACAATTAGCTTGACAAAGTTTTGTTGGCTGCACATTTTGCAGAGCTAAAAAAAACTAGATCGGATCAGGATCATTACATAGTCCAGAGGAATGGAAGATTCAGAGGGTACTTACATCCAAGAATATGAGAACAGAGGGATGGATGCCAATTTGGGCATTGAAGGAACAAACTCCAATGGACATGGAGAAGGAAGGGATGAAAACATGAATATGGTAGAGACCATTAAAAATTTGCAGAAGGATGTCCAAAGCCATAAATATGATAATGAAAGTCTTATGAGAGACAAGGAGAAGCAAGAGGACTTCAACATGAAGCTAATGCAGATCTTGAAAAGAATAGAAAATAAATTGGATAAGGAGAGTGGCTCCAACAATCAGGAAGTCACAGGTCTCCTGATGAGAAAAGAAGAACAAAAAGTGTTATCAGACATCATCATCACTCCCCGAAGCATTCCAATAAGAGGGCACACAATAGCTCAATTCCTTCTTCTGTCAGGAAGCATAAGGGGTCTAGGTGGATGAGCTACAAGGACAAGTGAGAAAAATCAAAACTCCTACATTTGATGGTGAGCACAAGAAGGATGAAGATGCAGAGAGATGGTTGTTGGGAATGAGAAAGTATTTTTTATTGCATAATTATTCTTTTCATGAAGAAGGTAGAATTTCCATCTATCAACTTAAGGGAAAGGCATCCATGTGGTGGGATCATCTTGTGCAGGTGCAACACATTAAAGAGAAAAGTGTTGCTTGGAGGGGATTCAAGAAGTATTTTGAAAAGAAATAATTGACTAAGAGATATTATGACAAGAAAATGAAAGAGTTCTTGAACTCAATCTTATGACAATAGATGAATATGAGAGAAGGTTTTTAGAACTGCTAAAGTATGTTTCTTTTGCTAAGGATGAGACAATTACGATTCAGATCTATTTGAGTGGATTGCCATTGTTCATCAGTGAAAAAATACAGTATGATGATCCCAAGACATTGAAGGAGACCATAAGGCGAGCTAAATGCCTATATGATCAGCAAAATTCAAGGCCAACTTTCCAAAAAGATTGGGAAGACAAAAATAAATTCAATATGGATCAGAGGAAGAAGGGAACTAAGCCACCATTCTTTAGAAGCAATCCTCAGGGACAACCAACTTATAGAGAACCCAGAACGATTGAGATGGGGGGTCAAAGGCCAAGGCAACCACCTATTCAATGTTGGGGCTGTAAAGGAGATCATATGTTCAGAGATTGCCCTCAGAGAGGTGAAAAAGTGAGGACTTTTCACAATGTACAACAAGATGAAACATTGGAGGAAATGGGTAGAAATGTACCAAGGATCTATGCAGCCCTGGACAACAAGCAAGTAGATTATCAGTCACATATGATTGAAGTCGAAGGTATGATTAACAACCAAACCATTGCTATTTTAATTGATTCAGGAGCTATTCATAGTTATATAGATCCTAATATGGTAGAATGTTTTCATTTGCCAAGAAGAAAACATAGAAAATATTGGTTGGTGTAGCTGGCTACCGGAGCCAAAAGAAAAATTAATGAGATGGTTAAGTCATGTCTTATGGAAATGAATGGACTAAACACGAGGGCATATTTGAAAATCTTGCCTTTAGGTTCCTATGACTGTCTAATTGGGATGGATTGGTTGTATCAACATCATGCTATCCTAGACTATCATAACAAGGCATTTGCTTGCTTGGATGAGGAAGGGAACCTAAGGAAAGTGCAGGGAATTCCTAGGGCAGTAACCATCAGAGAAATTTCACCATTGCAACTGAAGAAATGTTACAGAAAAGGGTGTCAAATATTTGCAACACATATGGAAGAGACATCTAAATATAAGGTGCCAAATTTGGAAGATCATGCAGTCTTGGGATATTTTGAAGATGTGTTCAAAGAGGTACCAAGACTACCCCCAAAGAGAGATATTGATTTCTCTATAAATCTAATGACTGGAGCAGCTCAAGTGTCAAAGACTCCTTAGATAATGAGTACACCAAAGCTGAAGGAGTTGCAAATGAAGCTTGAAGAACTTTTGAAGAAGGGGTATATATGCCCAAGTGTGTTACCTTGGGGTGCCCTGGTCTTGTTCATGAAGAAGAAAGATGGGACATTAAGATTGTGCATTGATTTCAAACAGTTGAATAAAGTGACTGTAAAGAACAAGTATCCTCCGCCAAGGATTGATGATCTCTTTGATCAATTGAAGCATGAAAATATATTTTCAAAGATAGATCTCAGGTTAAGATACCATCAGGTAAGGATTAAATATGAATATATAAGAAAGACCTCCTTCAGGACAAGGTATGGTCATTATGAGTTCACAATGGTGCCATTTGGGTTGTCAAATGCACCAACTGTTTTCATGTGCTTAATGAATGGTGTTTTCCGAGAATATTTAGACAAGTTTGTCATTTTCTTTTTGGATGAAATTCGTGTTTATTCCAAGTCAGAAGAAGAGAATGAGCATCATTTGGGGATGGTGTTGCAAGTATTAAGGGAGAAGCAGTTGTATGCCAAATTGAGCAAGTGCTCATTTTATCAGAAGCAAATTCATTATTTGGGACATATCATTTTAGAGGATGGGATAATAGTGGATCATGAGAAGATAGAAGCCATTAGAGAATGGTTAGCACCAAATAATGTGATAGAGGTCAGATCATTCATGGGCCTTGCAGGCTACTATAGGATATTTATTGAAGAATTCTCAAAGATTGCATACCCAATCACTTCCTTACAAAAGACGGGTGTGAAGTTTAAGTGGACATTGGATTGTTAAAAGAGTTTCCAACACTTGAAACAATTATTGACAAGTGCTCCAATACTAAGGATTGCAGACCCAAATGAAGACTTCATTGTATGCACAGATGCATGTAAAGAAGGACTTGGTGGAGTCCTCAGTCAAAATGGGTTTGTTATATGTTATGAATCAAGGAAGCTGAAGGAGAATGAAAGATACTATGCCACTCATGATTTGGAGTTGGAAGCCATAGTGCATACCTTGAGGAAATGGAGACACTACTTCATGGGGAAAAGGTTTGAGCCGAGGATAGACCATAATGGTTTGAAATATTTATTTGATCAGCCAACTCTAAATGTTAGGCAAAGCAAATGGTTAGAATTGCTCAGTGAATATGACTTTGATATAAAGCATATTAAGGGGAAAGAGAACAAAGTGGATGATGAAATCAACAGAAGAGTGCATGAATTTCATGCTACAACCATTAGCATGTACCAATCAGATTTGAAACACAGAATTTTGGAGGCTGTAAAATTAGATTTGCAATACAAGGAATTAGTGGCAAAATTACAGCAAGGTAATTTGCGGAAGAAAATTGATGAATACAAGCTAGATAATGATGAAATTATCTTGCATAGGGGCATAATTTATGTTCCAAATTCCCAGGAATTGAAAAATATGATATTGAGAGAAATGCATAATGTACCTTATGTTGGGCACCCAGGTTATCAAAAACTATTGCAGCTGTCAAGAGCCATTATTATTGGCCAAGAATGAAGAAAGAAGTTGTTGATTTTGTTGCCAAATTTTTGGAATGTCAAAGGGTAAAGGTTGAGCATAGACACCGATCTGGTTTGCTACATACATTACCAATTCCTGAGTGGAAATGGGAAGTTGTAACAATGGATTTCATCATCAAACTTCCTAGAACAAACAAGCAACATGATTCTACCATGCTAGTGGTGGATAATCTTACTAAAGCTACCCATTTCATTCGAGTTAAGCTCACTCACAAGGAAACCAACATTGTTGATATTTATATGAGAGAAATAGATCGATTATATGGCATACCCAAGACAATTGTGTCTGATAGAGATCCAAAATTTACCTCAAATTTTTGGAAGGGATTATTTAATGGATTTGGAACAAATTTGAATTTTAGCACAACTTATCATCCAGAATTAGATGGATAAACAGAGAGGGTGAATCAAGTGATTGAGGATATGTTGATGATGTATGTGATGGATAAACCATCAAAATAGGAAGACTACCTACACTTATTAGAGTTTTCTTATAACAATGGGTACCAAACATCTCTAAAGATGAGCCCATTTGAGGCACTTTATGGCAAAAAGTGAAACACACCGATAAGCTGGGATAACCTAGAAGATAGGCTTCCCAAGAAAGGCATAAAATATATGTTGATAAGGGAATAAATCACAGGGAATTTAAAGTTGGGGACCATGTATTCTTGAAATTAAAGGCCAACAGAAGTTCCATGAAGTTGGGAAATTGTTCCAAGTTGGTAGCTCACTATTGTGGGTCATTTGAGATCCTAGAGAGGATTGGTCCAGTTTCTTATATGATTGCATTTCCTGCATATGTGTTTGTTCATAATGTATTCCATGTATCATTTCTCAGGAAATATATACCTGATGCTAATCATGTTATTGATTGGAATGTGATTCAGGTGGAGCAAGAAGGCGTTTTTCAAGTGCATATGGTACGCATTTTGGACTGGAAAATCAAACAACTCTGGAATCAAGCCATAGGGATTCTAAAGGTCCAATGGACCTGGTACGGTCTTGAGGACGCTACTTGGGAGCATGAGGATGCAGTGCGGCCAGAATACCCGCATCTTTTTGAGGATTTTTGAAAATTTTGTTGTATATGGGTACATGATGCACTAAGGACAATGCATAAATAAGGGGAGGGGATTGTAATATCCCTAGGTCGAACCCAATTATAAATGTAAAAGGAAAATGTACTTAAGTTGGTGAGTTGTTGATATCATTTTTGTATGCACCTTTCATGGCATAGTGCGCACAAGTACTGCGTAGTAAAATGATGAGGTGTGCACATTCCATAATACCACGCACAACAACTTAAGTGTGCATGATTTTTAGGCTAGGGAGTCTTTGTGTATATGTTGTGTTTTATAGGTTGGTGAGCCAGTTATTATAAGCTAGGAGTCTTATGTTTTATTTATGCCAAAGAGCCTAGATGCTAAAGGCCAGTGCACCTATTTTTGTATATGTCTCATCATTAATATAAAAATGCATCGTTGTGCACAGACCGAACATGATAAAAGAGTATGGGGGACTAAGCTCCTCTAGTTAGGGAAAGGGCGGGGGATAAAAGTTAGGGAAAAGGGGATAAGTTAGGGAGTTTAAGCCAAAAAGGAATATTATATTAATATTTCTTAAAGTATAAAGTATGGGTAATTATTTTATCTTAAGATCTAAATATGGGGACAAGTGGGCCAAAGTAGCTCCCAACATGACAAGTGTCAAGTTGGGGACATGCATACATATTGTTGGGACTTAGGTCATTTCCCCATTCCTTCCATAATTCAGTCAATTTTCCTTGAGAATTCACTCACTCAATCATTTATCCTCCATACCTTCCTATCACTGTACCAGAACCTGTATCCATAGCCATACCTGTTTGTGTACCTGGTTAGCTTGGGAGATGGACCAAAGAAGCGGATTTTCAGGCACGTGGGATATTGAAGAGGCAGGTTGTTAGGCCCGTGAGAAATTTATCTCTGGGTGAGAGAATTGCTGGGGAATTGATTTCCTAAAAGTGCTAAACTGCAACTACAAGGCTCTAAGACTTCCTGTCTGTCTTGTTGTTGAAGCTCGGAAAGGAAGTGGGGCAGCCGAAGGACTGTTGAGAAGAGAAGGGGTGGACTTCCTGGGGTGGGACATGCATGTGGGGAATGAGGTATTGTAGGATGGTATTTTGAGTTGGCACCTGTGACATAGTCTTTCCTGTTGTCTATGAACCATTACCCTGGTTAGGAATCCCTTTACCTGGGTGGAGTTTAGTATCAGCTCGGGGGTGACCCACTAATGAGAGTGATGAGTAGTGTGGTATAAGGATGGGAGGTTCATGAAAGGTCTACATGAAGTTGGTGATATTCTTACCAAGATAAGTGTCAACTGTGTGATAAATTTACATGTTGCATTATTATTTACATGTTTATTTTTATGGGTATTTCCTGTATATGCTGCATGTATATGTTTATTGTTATTTAAATATGAATCCATGCATTTATTAAATGTATTTGTCTATTTATGTTTTATATATAAAGTTCTACAAGAGATCTGTGTGTATATGTTTAATTCCATGCAGTTCAAAAAATTTATGTGGCATAGCTCAGTTGGATACTGGGAATGTTAAAATATGTCGAGCAGAGAATGGAAGCGTTCTCTCATGTAGCATGCCTCGGCATGGGTGGTCGGGGGCATTACAAAAACCCTTGTATGGAAGTGCTAAAGAACAAAAAATATAAATGTATTTTGGACTTTGGTTTTTAGCCGAGAATAGAGCATTCAAGTCCAACATTTGCTTGGTTGAATTTGAAGCTGGGAAATAAGCGTTCCAAATGGAACTCGAGTACCTGTTGCAACTAGAATTTTTTCATGGAAAATCCATGGAGATATTTGGATACCTGAAAACATAGTCATAACATATCATCAAAAATAATAATTTCGAACTAAATTAAATATAAACATAAGTCAGAAGGGACAAGAATGAAAGAATAAAATATTGTTGAACAGATTATTGCTTATGGTTGATTTCCACCAGAAGTAGAACTCTATTATGATAGGCGTATAGTAGTTTCCTTTCTTTGTTGAGTCTGTATTCCTCCTCACATAAACTCGGAGGTTGATAAAACACTTGATAATTGAGCTCCTAGAAGGAATGTCGAATGTGGAGGAAGAGGGAAACTTGGAACCACATGATGGTTTCTCTCGCACAGTCATAAGAGACCCATCGTTAGTCATGTATCCATGCAAATAATTATAAATTGCAAATAAATTCAAGTGCAAAGAAAAAAAATAAAATCCTCTTTATTTTATTCTAGGTATCAACTAATACAGTATATCACAGTCACTGGGGAGACAAATATTACAATATATCTGGAAATAAAGAAATATGAATTCTATTAAAACATTGTTTTAAAGACCATCTTCACACATAACATACAAATCCATGTAACATACAGTACTGGATGAGATACTTGACAAATGCATATTATTGTATTTAAAATAACATCGAGAACACCAATATGTTAAATAGGTGAGAAATTTGTAAACTGGATGTCGAATATTCTTAACCTCACATAGAGTTAATAGAACAATATGTGACTGTGACTAAAGTAAATACCAGGAAGACAAATGGTAAGCAGAGGACCCTATTATTTAAAAGCCACAAAATAACATGTAGCTAAGGGATATCTAATAGCTACAAAATATGGAAGTCGCTTCTTTAAAATCAATGAAAGAGATATTTACAAACTTTAGACAAATAAATATTTACGAGGAGAAAATAATGGTGATCGATAAAAAATGCTTATACATAGTATATAATTGTTTCCAGGTTAAAGAAATATCTTACCCAGATAAAAGGTAGTTGAATAATCTTTATAGAAGATATGAAGTGAAGGGTGTGTCTCTTTTGAACTACAATTGAGGATGAATCCCAACAAAAACTAATGTGATAACTTTAGGAACCCATAGCTAAATGAAACAAAGAAAAACCCTCAAGGATAAATGATAATGAGTAAAATTGTGTTCCTCTCCGACCTCATTCATGAGGAAAACCTCAAGCCCAACAAAAATTCATACGTTATCCTAAAGAAGTTACGTCCAGTTACATCTGAGTGGATGTCCATGTGAATTCAA
Source organism: Picea engelmannii (assembly GCA_009831015.1). NCBI lineage: Eukaryota > Viridiplantae > Streptophyta > Pinopsida > Pinales > Pinaceae > Picea > Picea engelmannii. The sequence goes on from ML819612.1 coordinate 64,617, forward strand.
GACATGGCTCAATCGTGGGAGGCCAGACCAGGGTTGTCTAGACATTGGATTCAATAGGTGTAGCTATATGTCACAATGGTTGTCAGTTCCACTAACCATTTCAGGATTCGATTCAGAGATTGATTAAGAAATATTCAAAAATTTATGTAATTAAATAAGGTTTTAAGAATGAGAAAATATAATTAAGGATCAAAACCTGTTAATCGATTTTAGGATACTAGAAGTATAAGTTAATCTTGTATTTAGTCCAAAAAACATTACCACAAGTGAATGATGTTGATTAAGGTTGGTTGTGAGTGATGTCAACCCTTGAAGAAATCCCGGTAGAACAAAGGTTTGGGTAATGGACCCAAGTTTGTTTGATGTAAATATGACTCATTATTGTATTTTCATGGTTGATAATAAGTACATATGGATGAAATACAAAGTGTTCCCCTTATGGTGAAAGCCCTCACAGGAAGACTCTTTACGGATTGAGTTATCCTAGAAGTATGGTTAGAGAACCCATCCTTAATTGTGGAATAATGAGATGAAGGACAATGAATTTGTCAGTGAAACTATCATAGATGCATAGTTCTTGTCATGTCATTTCTGGTGGTATGTGGAACGTCACATAACTCCTCATGGTTAGAGAGTTATGACCATATGAAGTTGGAGAACCCTCATGAGTCTTATAGAAGCCCCCAAGAGTCAAAGTGTCTTGCAAAATAAATTATTTTAAATGGAGAAGCCCTAAAATAAGGAAAGTGTAAGGCTACATGAAGATATAAATAAGAGGCAAATCTCAGTCATTAAGGACACACTTGTACATATTGTATATTTATTTTCTTGTGTAAATCTTATTGTAAATACTTGTGGATACATCTGAAGTGTCAAACATCTGAGGTAGCACGAAGGGTTGACGGCGAAATTATCGGAATTACAACGAATACAAAAACCCCTATTTTCTGAGGCGTATGCGGGTTGTCTGTGTATAGGGTGAGTACATGTACGCGGGATGTCTGTGAATAGGGTGTGTACATACGCGGGTTGGACGTGTATAAGGTGCATACATGTACACATGTTGTTTTTGAATAGGATGCGTACGTACACGGGTTGGCTGTGTATAGGGTGAGTACATGTTGATAAAGCCATGGAAACTTGAGAATATGAAGATGCAGAGGTTCTAGATTCTGAGATCAAGATCCCAGGAAGGTCTTAAGTTCTCAGATACATCAGATCCATTCATTGGTTCAAAATGTGTGTCTTATTTATATGAATAGTTGGATTTTGATGTATGCATGAGGAATGGAAATGGAGATTTGAGGATTCTCTCTAGAGAGACTAGTGGCTACATGGGATCTTCTGTATAATTCAGATCTAGAGAAATACAGTGTTGGTATGTTCATCATTGATACTTCTTGTGATGCACATCTTGCATTTCTTGGCATATGGATAAGGGTTTTTATGGTACATGGTTGAGAGCTTGTATTTGTGTAGTAGTTGATGTATTGAGAGGTTGAATATCAGAAAGGGTTTGATGACTAAGATCATGTGAGGGATATTATACTTGTTCATGATGACACACACCTATGTGGCACATGACTAGAGAGCGACATGTTTGCTTTGAGTAAAGATGATTTATGAGGATTCATGCACAGGGTACAGTTACAGTCTGGATACAGATCTATGTGAAAGAAGTTACAGAGGGTCAATATTTTTCAAGAAAAAGGAAACCCTAGTTTTTAGAAGGCATATGCAGGCTGCATAACAGTTAGGTGGCATACATATGCAGGCTGCATAACATATAGGGTGTGTACATATGCGGGCTGCAACACTACAGGTCGCGTACTTGTTGTATTTATTTTGATACATGTTCAATTCATGTACATATTGATTATAGGACAGTTGTATAGGTTGGATACAGGTCAGTGGTACAGGTTGATATAGTTGTACAGTGGTATATCTCACAGTGATAGTATGAAAGTGGTTCCATCATTCTACTTATACTTCAGGGCGGTTGGACGGGGCAAGGACATGTGGTTTTAGCCACCTTCCAGTTGTAGCCGAAGAACATAGGGGTTTGTAGCCTCCTTCTGGTTGTAGCTAGAGAATTTGGGAGTTGGAGCTTCCCTCACGTTGTAGCCTGAGAAACTAGGGGGTTGGAGACTCCTTCCAGTTGCAGCTGGAAAACAAAGGAAGTTGGTGCTTCCAATGAATGTAATTCTTCAAGACATATAAGAAAAAACATTCTGTGGTTTTCTCCCACTTTGGGTTTCCACATAAAACACTGGTGTAATTTGCATGTGTGTCATTGTTCATTTCTTATTGCTCATTATTGGATAATAATTCTACATTGATATAAAACTTGGATTTTTTGGTTAAAAAATATTATAATTGCACTATTACTAATTCACCCCCCCTCTCAGTGATCCAACAATTGGAATCAAAGCGGGTTCCTTGAGAAATCATTTTAACCACAGAAAGGTAGATCATGGAGAGAAACAACTGGTATAAAAATGGAATACCCCAGTTTGATGGACATAAGTATTCTTTTTGGAGCATAAGGATGAAGACATATATACATGCACAGGGATTTGAAATTTGGAAATCAATTGTAGATGGATACATAGCATCAACAGTCCCACCACCAAATGACAAAGCAATGAAACTTGGTCAGAATAATTCCAAAGCTACAAATGCACTTTTGAATGGTCTCAGTGAAATGGTATTCACCAAAGTTGCACATTGTAAATCCGCTAAAGAGATTTGGGACAAGATTCAAAATATTTATGAAGGAGATACAAAAGTCAAAGAAACAAAGATTCAAACTTACAGAGGTCAGTTCGAACAACTAAAAATGAAGGAAGATGAGAATATTGCAGCCTACTTCTTACGAGTTGATGAAACAGTGAATGCAATCATAGGATTGGGAGAATAAATTGAAGAATTTGTAATTATTCAAAAGGTACTAATATGTCTTCCTATGAGATTTAACCCTAAGATATCAACACTAGAATAAAGATCAGATCTAAACTCAATAAGCATGGATGAACTGAATTAAATATTCACAACATATGAAATGAGAATTGAACAGGAAAATCCATATGTAAAAGAAACAACCTTCAAAGCATCCAAAAGATCAAAGAAAAAGAAAAATCAACAAGAAGAATATAGTAGCAACAATGACGTCTCGGACGATGATGAAGAAATGGCCAACTTCATCAAAATACTGAACAAGAGAACCAATGGTAGGTATAGAGGTAAGCTTCCTTTAATTTGTTTTAATTGTGATGGTATTGGTCATTTTGCTAACAAATGTCCTCATAAGAAAAAGAGAAATGACAAAGGTTACTCAAAAGGTAAACAAACATATAAAGACAAAATAACTACAAAGAAAGTTTTCAAGAAAATATTATGCACCAAAGAAGACATCTCATCATCAGATGAAGATGTAGTCAGTGACAGTGAGACATAAAAAGTTCTATTCATGGCAGTAAAAGACTCTGATAAAGAAGACTCCGAAGAAGAGTATGAAGAAGCCAAATAAGAATATGAATAAGTCGAAGAAGAAATTGAAGAGGCAGAAGTTTACTTTCGAGAAGAATTAATGTGTGCCATAGAAGTTATCGGAAGAGAAAACAAGAAAAACAAGAAACTACAAGAAAAACTAGATAAGAAAGAAGACACTCAAGAACTAGAAAAAATGATCAAAAAATTGAAGGTTCAAATAGAAGAAGATAAAATAATTGAATAAGCACTCAAAAAACAGCTATAAGAAAATGACAGGATCATTGGAAACTTGGAAGCGGAAATTGTCACATTAAGAAAAGATATTCAAAAGAAAAATATACAGAATAGCTCAAAATTTTTGGATGACATTATCAGAAGTCAAAAATCTCATTTTTGACAAGACCGGACTTGGATACAATCAGACAGAAAAGGGATCAAGCTCCAAAACAATAGAGAAATAAACATATCCAAAAAGCTATGCAGAAACAATCAAAGGGGATAGAAGGATATAAAAGGAATATTACAGGGACACTCCTCCATCGAGAAAATTCAGATTTAAAAATCAACAAACAACATATAGGCCTCAAGAAGAAGAAGAATTCATAAGAGCACCTCCTTTCAGAAGATCCTCAACTCCCAAGTATCAAACTATATTTTTTGGTTTATGTTATGCATGTAATAATTTTGGACATAAATCTGTAAATTGCAGAGCTAACAACAAGAACAATAACGACTTTGAGAGTCATACACAAAGGGGTTATTCAATAAGTTCTAGTGAAACACAGAGAAGAATTTACAACATGTTTGAATATTTGAGCACTGAAGTGGAATGTTGCAAATGTAACAATTTTGGACACATGGCCAAAGAGTGCAGAATGAAAGTCCCTCCTAAAGAAACTCAACAAAATAAAAATATTCACAGACAGGAACCTCAGAAAAGGACATGGATAAGAAAGCAAGATCATTATAGCAATGAAGAATGCACAATTGCTCTACAAGACAAGCAGAAGAAACACGGTTGGTATGTTGACAATGGGTGTTAAAAACACATGATAGGTGATAGAGACAAGTTTCTTACATTACGAAAGGAAAGAGATGGATCAGACTCCTTTGGAAATCATCATTCAGTGAAAATCATTGGAAAAGGCACAATCCAAATTGAGAACAAGAATGAAAAGGCAGAAAATGTTATACTAGTAGAAGATATGAAACACAATATTCTAAGTGTGAGTCAAATGTGTGAACAAGGTCATAAAGTTACTTTCGATTCACAAAAGTGTGAGATAAGAAAAGAAGGTTCAGGGAAATTGATTGCTACAACTACAAGAATGTCAAGCAACATATATGTGTTAAGTGAAATTGGAAATGAAAAGTGTTGTCTAGGAAAGGAAGATGAAAATTGTCTATGGCATAGAAGAATGGGTCACATGCATTTTGATAACCTTGTTAAAGTCATCAAAAGAGAAGCAATAAGAGAAATGTCCCAGATCACGAAACCAACCAATACTTTATGCAAGCATTGTCAACAAGGAAAGAAAACAAAGACCATATTCAAATCAAAGGAATATTCAATGACAAGACCATTGGAAATTGTGCATACTGATCTAGTTGGACCAACTACAACAAAGGGCTTAAAAGGTGAGAAATACTTTATGTTATTAGTTGATGATTATACAAGAATGACTGCAGTTTTCTTTCTCAAGAATAAGTTAGAAGATTTTGAAAACTTCAATATCTACAAGGAAATAGTTGAAAATGAAATGGATTTAAAAATAAAATTCTTGATATCTAATAATGGAGGAGAGTTCTCCTCAAAGGAATTTATAAACTACTGTAGAAATCCTAGAATAAAAAGGAAAATCTTCATTGCTAGGACACCTCAACATAATGGAGTTGTTGAAAGAAAGAACAGGACAGTACAGGAAATTGCTCGAACAATGCTAATGGATTCAAAATTGACAAATATGTTTTGGACACAGGCAGTGCATACAACAGTTCACATTCAAAACAAAGTAATGCTCAGAAACAACACCGACAAAAATCCTTACAATCTATGGAAAGGAAGACCAGCAAATGTGAAGAACTTCAAATTTTTTGGAAGAAAATGGTATATCAAAAGAGAAGATGGTAGAATGGAAAAGTTTGACTCTCGTGTGGACAAAGGAGTACTTGTTGGTTACTCAAGTACAAGGAAAACATACAAGTGTTACAATCTAAGATTGAACATAGTTGTGGAAAGCATCAACGTGATAATTGATGAAACAGGAAGACCAGAATCAAAGGAAGAAGAAAATGAATCAATGAAACAACCCTTAGAAGAGGAAGCAGAAGATGAAAAATAAGTAGAAGAGGAAAATGAAGACAATCTACTAGAAGGAGAAGAGAAAGTTCAACAAGTGTTTCCAAAGACACTCAATAAACGAGTATAGAAGAATCATCCTTTAGATTAGATTACCAGAAACAAAGATGCAGGAGTTGAGAATAGAAAAAGAATCCGTTCACCATAATAAACACACCTAGCACCCTTATCTACAATTGAACCAAACTATTTTGAAGAAGCCAACAAGGATCAAGAATTGGATCAAATAGAGAAAAATGACACTTGGGAATTGGTTCCAAGACCAAAGAATAAGAATGTGATCAACACAAAATGGGTTTTCAAGAATAAATTGAATGAATATTGACAAGTTACAAGGAACAAATCTATATTGGTATGTAAAGGATATGCACATATTGAAGGAATTGAATTTGAAGAGACATTTTCCCCAGTTGCCAGAATGGAAGCAATCTGTTTGCTTTTAGCTTATACATGCTCCAAAAATATTAAAGTATAAGAGATGGATGTAAAATCATATTTTCTGAATGGGGAACTTGAAGAAGAAGTCTACATTAAACAACCAGAAGGATTTCAGTTGTAAGAGAATACATATTATGTGTGTAAATTAAGGAAGACCTTGTATGGTCTAAAACATGCTCCTAGAGCATGGTACTCTAGACTGGAGAAGTATCTACAACAGGAAGGGTTCAAAAAGGAAGTGCAAACAACAACCTCTACATCAAGGTAAGTCAAGGTAATATTTTATTAGTTGAAGTTTATGTTGATGATATTATTTTTGGTAGTGATGATGACATGTTAAGCTAGAAATTTGCAAAAGATATGCAGAATGAATTTGAAATGTCGTTTCTTGGAGAACTATCCTTCTTTATGGGACTTCAGATATGTCAAAGCAACCAAGGAATTTTTATTTCTCAAACCAAGTATATTATAGAAATGCTAAAGAGTTTCAGAATGGAAGATTGCAAACCAGTTATCACTCCCATGCAAACTAGTTGCAAGTTCAGCAAAGATGATGATTCGAAGTCTAGAAATCAAAGGAAATATAGTTCAATGATTGGAAGCCTACTATATGTGACAACATCCAAACCAGATGTAATGCAGGCAGTTGGACAGGTGGCATGATCTCAATCAACACAAAAGGAATCACATGTATTAGCAATGAAGAGGATTTTTAGATATCTCAAAGGAACATAAGAGTTTGGATTATGGTATCCAAAAGGAAAGGATATATCACTTATTGCCTACACAGATGTAGATTGGGCAGGTTGTATTGATGACCGATGAAGCACCAGTGGAGCAACATTCTACTTAGGTGAGTGTTTAGTATCATAGCTAAGTAAGAAAAAATCATCAATATATTTATCTATATCCGAGACATAGTATATTGTAGCAACATCATGTTGTACAAAGGCTCTTTGGATGAAAAAAACTCTGACAGATATAGAGGTTGAGTATGATGAGCCCATTCCAATCTATTGTGATAATACAAGCGCCATCAGTATCTCGAAGAACCCGGTGATGCACTCCAAGACGAAGCACATTCCAATCAAATAACACATTCTACTGGAGAAGTTTGTAGAAAAGAACATCAGAGTTGAGTATGTGGGCACAAAAGAACAAGTGGAAGACATCTTTACAAAACCACTTCCATGGGAAGCCTTTGAATATCTTTGCCAAAGACTTGGAGTTATTTCTACTCTAAAATGAATTTTTTTTGAATGCTTATCTTATATGTCTTAGATGTACACAAGGAAGCAACATAAGAGGATAGTTCAGTCAGGGGGAGCATCCTTGGATGGAAAGATACCTTTGCCATTGATGACAAAGGGGGAGAGATTTATCAGATGCAGAGGAGAGAGGCTTGGTTCCAGGGGGAGCATATTTATCAGATGCAGAGGACAAAGGAATGGTTTTAGGGGGAGCATGAGTGATATGATTTCAGTATTGCATCAGAGTGTTTCCATCAATGCCAAAGGGGGATATTGTTGATTAAGGTTGGATGTCATTGATTTCAACCCTTGAAGAAATCCCGATAGCACAAAGGTTTGGGTAATGGACCCAAGTTTGTTTGATGTAAATATGACTCATTTTTGTCTTGTCATGGTTGATAATAAGTACAGATGGATGAACTCCAAATTGGTCCCCTTATGGTGAAATCCCTCATGAGAAGACACTTTACGGATTGAGTTATCCTATAAGTATGGTTAGAGAACCCATGCTTAATTGTGGAATAATGAGATGAAGGATAGTGAATTTGTTAGTGAAACTATCATAGAGGCATATTTCTTGTCATGCCATTTCCAGTGGTATGTGGAACGTCACATAACTCCTCACAGTTAGAGAGTTATGACCATATGAAGTTGGAGAACCCTCATGAGTCATATAGAATCCCCCAAGAGTCAAAGTGTCTTGCAAAAGAAATTATTTTAAATGGAGAAGCCCTAAAATAAGGAAAGTGTAAGGCTACATGAAGATATAAATAAGAGGCAAAGCTCACTCATTAAAGGCACACTTGTACATATTGTATATCTATTTTCTTGTGTAAATCTTATTGTAAATGCTTGTGGATACATTTGAAGTGGCGAACATCTGAGGTAGCATGAAGAATTAACGAAGAAATTCTCGAAATTACAGCGAATAAAAAAAACCATATTTTCTAAGGTGTACGCAGGTTGTCTGTGTATAGGGTGAGTACATGTACGCGGGTTGTCTGTGAATAGGGTGCATACATACACAGGCTGGCTATGTATAGGGTGTGTACATGTACGTGGGTTGTCTGTGAATAGGGTGAGTATGTACGCAGGCTGGCTATGTATAGGGTGATTACATGTTGATAAAGCAATGGAAACTTGAGAAGATGAAGATGCAAAGGTTCTAGATTTTGAGATCAAGCTCCCAGGAAGATCTAAAGTGCTTAGATACATTAGATCCATTCATTGGTTCAAAAGGTAAGTCTTATTTCTATGAATAGTTGGATTTTGATGTATGCATGAGGAATGGGAATGGAGATTTGAGGATTCTCCCTAGAGAGACTAGTGGCTACATAGGATCTTCTGTATAAGTCAGATCTACAAAAATATAGTGCTGGTATGTTTATCATTGATACTTCTTGTGAGGGACATCTTGTATTTCTTGGCATATGGCTAAGGGTTTTTATGGTACATGGTTGAGAGCTTGTATTTGTGTAGTAGTTGATGTATTGAGAGGATGAATATCATAAAGGGTTTGACGACTAAGATCATGTGAGGAATAATATACTTGTTCACGATTACACACACCTATGTGGCACATTACTAGAGAGAAACATATTTTCCTTGAGTAAAGATTATGTATGAGGATGCATGCACAGGGTATAGTTGCAGTTTGGATACAATGACAGGTTACAAATCTATATGAAAGAAGCTACAGAGGGTTGGAATTTTTTAAGAAAAAGGAAACCCTAGTTTTCAGAAGGAATCCGCAGGCTACATAATAGTTAGGTGGCATACATATGCGGGCTGCATAACATATAGGGCGTGTACATACACGGGCTGCAACACTACATGTCGCGTAGCTGTTGTATTTTTGTTGATACATGTTCAGGTCATGTACAATTTGATTACAGGATAGTTGTACAGGTTGGATACAAGTCAGTGGTACAGGTTGATACAGTTGTACAGTGGTATATCTCACAGTGATAGTGTGACAATGGTTCAATAATTCTACTTATACTTTAGGACAGTTGGATGGGGCAAGGATAGGTGGTTGTAGCCACCTTCCGATTGTAGTTGGAGAACATAGGGGGTTGTATCTTCCTTCTGGTTGTAGCTAGAGAATTAGGGATTTGGAGCTTCCCCTAGGTTGTAGCCTGAGAAACTAGGGGGTTGGAGAATCCTTCCAGTTGTAGTTGGAAAACCAAGGAAGTTGGTGCTTCCAATGAATGTAATTCTTCAACACATATAAGAAAAATCATTTTGTGGTTTTATCTAGCTTTGGGTTTCCACGTAAAACACTGGTGTACTGTGTATGTGTGTGATTTTTCGTTTCTTATTGCTCATTATTGGATAATAATTTTACATTGATATAACACTTGGATTATTTGGTTAAAAAAGGATTATAATTGTGCTATTACTGATTCACCCCCCCTCTCAGTAATCCAACAAATGAAAATATTTAGCTCACAAATAAGGTGACAATTCCTTACCACCATGATTTTAGTAAAAGTAATAACAAAAGGTTTTAAATGTAAAATATCAAGTTCTGTAGCCAAAGAGCCCCTTGGAATGATTGGGTGGTTTTCTAAGAGAGTTCAAGGGGGTATTTGTAGGAATGTTTATACTTGTATATATAATTGAACATGACTATTTCCTAGACCCTTGGGTACAATTGAAGATAAAGTCTATATGTAATTTCCATAACCTTTGAAGCTAATGAATTTAGTCTACAAAAAGAAAAGACAAAATTAATGGTGAGAATTTTGTAGCTCAGTCTTTAAAAACATATCTAATTATACATTGTCAAGATAAGAGTTGACGAAGAACAATTCCTTATTTACAACCTAATAGATTTTTTTTTATGTGGAATTTTGGGTCTTTTACAACATTGAATATAACTCTCAAGGAAGTATAGGTTGAGAAGGGCCAAGAAAACTAGCTTATTAATCAGATGGAGGAGCACATCAAATAAATTTTCAAGTCAATATTAGACAATGCACAAGAAGGGGAGAAATTACATACAAAGGAAAAAATTGCAAAGATAACATAGGCGATGGAAAGCTACAAGAGTCATATAACCCAATTGATGGCACAATTGAATCCAATCACGCCACCAGAGGTGAGCTCATAGAGAAAGAAAGAAATGCAGAGCACATGGAAATCATGGTGTGAAATATTCAATACATTGCAGAGTTATATGATAAAAGTGCACAAATTTGGACAAGTCTGCAAGAGGATGAAATGTTGCATGCACTAAAATAGAAGGAAGAAAGCATCAAATCATCCATGAAGGAGTTGAAGCAGAAGAAAAAGGACATGAACATCCAAGAGAGGATGAGGAGCATGCAATAATTAAATAATATGTAGGTAGAAGTAAAGACAATCCAAATAGAGAAGTAGATGAGGCAGGGTTAGTTGGAGCCATTACAAGAAGATACAGAAAAGATTTTGATAGAAATGGATGCAGCCAAGGGCCAGATAGAAAATTTTAAGTTGGAGACATAAGAGATGATGAAGGAACATCTCACTACGTATATTGTGGAGTCTGTTGCAAATAAGAGAGCACAAGTGAATACTTATGCTGAAGATATCTCAAGCTGATTCCAGAAGTTAGAAAAGTATCTCAAGGAGGAAATCATTACCTGAGGGGCTTGGGACGAGCCACAGGTTAGTGTTGGGGGCCTGTTGGAACATGATATTTTTGGAATTTTTTTTGATGAAAGAGTGCAGAAAATGAGGCAGGGAGGTAAGGAATGGACCAAGGAAGTAGCATGCACCAGGAAATGAGGAGAAATTAGTGCACAAGAAGGAAAATTAGCATGACAGAATCATGGATTAGTGCGCGGAGTAAGTTAGAATGTGGAAAAGTTCATTAAACTTAGAGTTAGTGTTTTGGATTATAATGTAAAGGATTTTACCCACCTTTTTGTATAAATATGGTATATAAGGTATCAATCAATTGATCATTGTCATAGAAGATATTGTCTTGGAGAACCTTTTTGAGTCTTGAGTATTTTATATGTTTGGATTCGAAGTATTAGTTTTGGAGACTTATGGAGTATAATTGAGGGTTAGGTCACAAGATGTGGAGTTTCGTGCGATGTTGGTCAACCTCACCAGTACTAAAACCTATGATGTAATGCATGCAACACCATATTTTGATGAAGAATAATAAGAAGCAGAGGATCCTTTTGGACGTAGCCCAATGGGGTGAACCACAGTAAAACCTGTGTTAATGTGTGTAATGCTATCTTTTATTCGTTGATCAAATTTTATGTTGAATTAATTAATGAATATATGAATCTGTTAAGGTTAATTTACAACGTGCATGTTATTTTTTGAAGAATGAATGTTAAAAGATGAATACAGGGTAGATCTGAATTATGGTATGGTAGAATGAATGTTAAAATAGAAGAATTGTAATATTCCTAACATTCCCACAAGTTCCATCCCTTCCATGATTGCAAACACTTGGGTCATGCAATCACCCATAAGCCATCTCGGATGAGACTCTGCTTTGCATTATGTGCACAATGTTTCCTTCTGGTTTACTAGAGGGGTCATTGGTTTCTAGGTTTTTTTTGGAGAAGTAAGGTGAAACTAGGGTTAGCCCATACATCCAACATGGGTAGAACAAAATATCTCATAGAAGAAGAAATGGAATAGAACATCCAGCTAGCATGCCACCTCAAACAATAGGAACAATGTTTGAGGAAAAAGTACCAATTTTGTGGCTCTAAGTCGGGGAGTGAAAATAAAATTTATTTCATCAATCAATGATCCAACATAGATATCACAATAGCATATAAGCACTAAAGGAGAGTGTAACATACCCATCTTCCCACAGGTTAAGCTATGCCACTTAATTCGACTGCAACACAACCAACCACCAGTAGGTGGGGCACGCTGCAGTCCCAAGACTCAGTTCTCTGAACTTATCTCGAATTCAAATTACTTCTCGTTAATGTTAGGGGCATGAAAATCACATGCATAAGGCAATATCCATGCTATAACATAAATAAGTAAACAACATTCCATGCACAAAAAATAACCACTAGAAAGGAACATTAAAATACATATCTCAGAGATAATTAAATACACAACGAAATAATATTATACAAAAAACACAGAGAGAACTTATCATTCAAGTAAACATTCACCAACTAACTGAAAAAAAAGGATGTTCCTCCCAACCATACACATTGTTGTTCATTTACTCTCAACTGTAGGTCACCCTCGAGCCAGGGCTATGAATCCACAAGGATGGGTCCTAGGACAAATCTAAAAACACACAACAATTGGATAACTAGCTCTTAGGTTTCCCAACCTCAAAACAAATCCAAATTTCCATGTCTCTTTCCCCCTCAGCTTGCAAAACCCAAAGAAATGACCACCTTTATGTGCCATGTAGTCCCTTAGGCTGTCCCACTTCTCTCTAGAGCTCCAGTGCTATTGGTCAAGAAATATCCCTACTGGAAACTCCAAGAATCCTCATCTATGGACAGTTCTATCTGAAATTCAATCAAGCTCATGCACACAAGAATCCATTCCCTCCTAGAATGATCAGTAAATTATATTATATCCATTTAGAAATGGCTCTCCTCTTCTATCCATTCGTTTCCATGCTCATCCCAAGAGCACACAAAATAGCCAAAATGAGTGAGGAAAAAGGAAGGAGAAGAAGAACAAAAAAAGAACCCGGGAGAATAAGACCCAAAATAACCCCCAAAGGATGTTTATATAATTACATGAAGACAAGAGTCGCATGGCCTCCCTCCCAAGAATATCATGTAACCCCTTTTCTCCATAAAATCAATTATGGGTAAATGCAATAATAATAAAAAGGATTAGCCCCTCAAGCCCCCTCTCTCATGGAATCATATCCCCCTATCTATTTTTTCCTTGTATGTCTTGCATCCAACGATGTATTCTATTAATGTATATGAATTATCACATTTCCTAGGCACTCTGGCCCCTCTTCAACTTTACTGGCTCACCATCCTAATTCATAATTGCATAATACATTCTAGTTCATAAGGGTTAAAATTGGGGAGTTACATCGCTCTCCCATTATTTTTTCATTGCCCTCAGTACACAACACCATTCCAATGCTATTAACCTTACAAATATGGGCTCTTTCATCTTAATCCACATAGGAAATCCAGTCAATTCTTATATACATAGGCGCTCTGGCCTAACATTAAACATTTATCCATGGGAATTCCAACCCAAAACATGTATAATGACCTTCCAAATTTATAATTTTGGAAGCAGTTCCAACCAGCAAGATCTCCTTCCCTCTCAACCCTGGACAACCCAAAGAAGTGAACCCGCTTCTCTTTCATGCAGTCCCTCGGGTTGTTCCACTTCTCTCCAAGGCTCCAATGTACTCGCTTAGGAAGTTTCATAGTTGTGGCTTCGAGAACTCTAGCTGCAGCAAGTCCATTGGACTTTCTTCATTCCATGTGTTACGAGGAGAATCTATCTATGGATAGGGGTAAACCACAACAAACAAAAATGACTGTAGAAATCAACTCTAATCTCAGGTATGCTATATAAAAATATATGCTAGCAAGATAAGATAAGAGGCCTATCTCGTCCAGACGTTCGATGAAGTCCACCGTTGAGCACTTGACTCAAAGCATTACACCTGCAACTTGTCCTCAACAACCAAGAAACACAATCATATGGTGATAATATATAATGTTAGCACATTCAATAAAATAATCCATCAACATTCATAACAAATACTCTCATGGAATAACAATTCAAATATTTGCAAGATATTAATTGGATGAGAAAAGAGTACTTCTATTAAAATGTAATCAACAGAAGTCAATGAATTACAAACTTTCCTGTCGGCATGATT
>ML819612.1:85717-104124 GCA_009831015.1 Picea engelmannii
GAAAGGTAGATCATGGAGAGAAACAACTGGTATAAAAATGGAATACCCCAGTTTGATGGACATAAGTATTCTTTTTGGAGCATAAGGATGAAGACATATATACATGCACAGGGATTTGAAATTTGGAAATCAATTGTAGATGGATACATAGCATCAACAGTCCCACCACCAAATGACAAAGCAATGAAACTTGGTCAGAATAATTCCAAAGCTACAAATGCACTTTTGAATGGTCTCAGTGAAATGGTATTCACCAAAGTTGCACATTGTAAATCCGCTAAAGAGATTTGGGACAAGATTCAAAATATTTATGAAGGAGATACAAAAGTCAAAGAAACAAAGATTCAAACTTACAGAGGTCAGTTCGAACAACTAAAAATGAAGGAAGATGAGAATATTGCAGCCTACTTCTTACGAGTTGATGAAACAGTGAATGCAATCATAGGATTGGGAGAATAAATTGAAGAATTTGTAATTATTCAAAAGGTACTAATATGTCTTCCTATGAGATTTAACCCTAAGATATCAACACTAGAATAAAGATCAGATCTAAACTCAATAAGCATGGATGAACTGAATTAAATATTCACAACATATGAAATGAGAATTGAACAGGAAAATCCATATGTAAAAGAAACAACCTTCAAAGCATCCAAAAGATCAAAGAAAAAGAAAAATCAACAAGAAGAATATAGTAGCAACAATGACGTCTCGGACGATGATGAAGAAATGGCCAACTTCATCAAAATACTGAACAAGAGAACCAATGGTAGGTATAGAGGTAAGCTTCCTTTAATTTGTTTTAATTGTGATGGTATTGGTCATTTTGCTAACAAATGTCCTCATAAGAAAAAGAGAAATGACAAAGGTTACTCAAAAGGTAAACAAACATATAAAGACAAAATAACTACAAAGAAAGTTTTCAAGAAAATATTATGCACCAAAGAAGACATCTCATCATCAGATGAAGATGTAGTCAGTGACAGTGAGACATAAAAAGTTCTATTCATGGCAGTAAAAGACTCTGATAAAGAAGACTCCGAAGAAGAGTATGAAGAAGCCAAATAAGAATATGAATAAGTCGAAGAAGAAATTGAAGAGGCAGAAGTTTACTTTCGAGAAGAATTAATGTGTGCCATAGAAGTTATCGGAAGAGAAAACAAGAAAAACAAGAAACTACAAGAAAAACTAGATAAGAAAGAAGACACTCAAGAACTAGAAAAAATGATCAAAAAATTGAAGGTTCAAATAGAAGAAGATAAAATAATTGAATAAGCACTCAAAAAACAGCTATAAGAAAATGACAGGATCATTGGAAACTTGGAAGCGGAAATTGTCACATTAAGAAAAGATATTCAAAAGAAAAATATACAGAATAGCTCAAAATTTTTGGATGACATTATCAGAAGTCAAAAATCTCATTTTTGACAAGACCGGACTTGGATACAATCAGACAGAAAAGGGATCAAGCTCCAAAACAATAGAGAAATAAACATATCCAAAAAGCTATGCAGAAACAATCAAAGGGGATAGAAGGATATAAAAGGAATATTACAGGGACACTCCTCCATCGAGAAAATTCAGATTTAAAAATCAACAAACAACATATAGGCCTCAAGAAGAAGAAGAATTCATAAGAGCACCTCCTTTCAGAAGATCCTCAACTCCCAAGTATCAAACTATATTTTTTGGTTTATGTTATGCATGTAATAATTTTGGACATAAATCTGTAAATTGCAGAGCTAACAACAAGAACAATAACGACTTTGAGAGTCATACACAAAGGGGTTATTCAATAAGTTCTAGTGAAACACAGAGAAGAATTTACAACATGTTTGAATATTTGAGCACTGAAGTGGAATGTTGCAAATGTAACAATTTTGGACACATGGCCAAAGAGTGCAGAATGAAAGTCCCTCCTAAAGAAACTCAACAAAATAAAAATATTCACAGACAGGAACCTCAGAAAAGGACATGGATAAGAAAGCAAGATCATTATAGCAATGAAGAATGCACAATTGCTCTACAAGACAAGCAGAAGAAACACGGTTGGTATGTTGACAATGGGTGTTAAAAACACATGATAGGTGATAGAGACAAGTTTCTTACATTACGAAAGGAAAGAGATGGATCAGACTCCTTTGGAAATCATCATTCAGTGAAAATCATTGGAAAAGGCACAATCCAAATTGAGAACAAGAATGAAAAGGCAGAAAATGTTATACTAGTAGAAGATATGAAACACAATATTCTAAGTGTGAGTCAAATGTGTGAACAAGGTCATAAAGTTACTTTCGATTCACAAAAGTGTGAGATAAGAAAAGAAGGTTCAGGGAAATTGATTGCTACAACTACAAGAATGTCAAGCAACATATATGTGTTAAGTGAAATTGGAAATGAAAAGTGTTGTCTAGGAAAGGAAGATGAAAATTGTCTATGGCATAGAAGAATGGGTCACATGCATTTTGATAACCTTGTTAAAGTCATCAAAAGAGAAGCAATAAGAGAAATGTCCCAGATCACGAAACCAACCAATACTTTATGCAAGCATTGTCAACAAGGAAAGAAAACAAAGACCATATTCAAATCAAAGGAATATTCAATGACAAGACCATTGGAAATTGTGCATACTGATCTAGTTGGACCAACTACAACAAAGGGCTTAAAAGGTGAGAAATACTTTATGTTATTAGTTGATGATTATACAAGAATGACTGCAGTTTTCTTTCTCAAGAATAAGTTAGAAGATTTTGAAAACTTCAATATCTACAAGGAAATAGTTGAAAATGAAATGGATTTAAAAATAAAATTCTTGATATCTAATAATGGAGGAGAGTTCTCCTCAAAGGAATTTATAAACTACTGTAGAAATCCTAGAATAAAAAGGAAAATCTTCATTGCTAGGACACCTCAACATAATGGAGTTGTTGAAAGAAAGAACAGGACAGTACAGGAAATTGCTCGAACAATGCTAATGGATTCAAAATTGACAAATATGTTTTGGACACAGGCAGTGCATACAACAGTTCACATTCAAAACAAAGTAATGCTCAGAAACAACACCGACAAAAATCCTTACAATCTATGGAAAGGAAGACCAGCAAATGTGAAGAACTTCAAATTTTTTGGAAGAAAATGGTATATCAAAAGAGAAGATGGTAGAATGGAAAAGTTTGACTCTCGTGTGGACAAAGGAGTACTTGTTGGTTACTCAAGTACAAGGAAAACATACAAGTGTTACAATCTAAGATTGAACATAGTTGTGGAAAGCATCAACGTGATAATTGATGAAACAGGAAGACCAGAATCAAAGGAAGAAGAAAATGAATCAATGAAACAACCCTTAGAAGAGGAAGCAGAAGATGAAAAATAAGTAGAAGAGGAAAATGAAGACAATCTACTAGAAGGAGAAGAGAAAGTTCAACAAGTGTTTCCAAAGACACTCAATAAACGAGTATAGAAGAATCATCCTTTAGATTAGATTACCAGAAACAAAGATGCAGGAGTTGAGAATAGAAAAAGAATCCGTTCACCATAATAAACACACCTAGCACCCTTATCTACAATTGAACCAAACTATTTTGAAGAAGCCAACAAGGATCAAGAATTGGATCAAATAGAGAAAAATGACACTTGGGAATTGGTTCCAAGACCAAAGAATAAGAATGTGATCAACACAAAATGGGTTTTCAAGAATAAATTGAATGAATATTGACAAGTTACAAGGAACAAATCTATATTGGTATGTAAAGGATATGCACATATTGAAGGAATTGAATTTGAAGAGACATTTTCCCCAGTTGCCAGAATGGAAGCAATCTGTTTGCTTTTAGCTTATACATGCTCCAAAAATATTAAAGTATAAGAGATGGATGTAAAATCATATTTTCTGAATGGGGAACTTGAAGAAGAAGTCTACATTAAACAACCAGAAGGATTTCAGTTGTAAGAGAATACATATTATGTGTGTAAATTAAGGAAGACCTTGTATGGTCTAAAACATGCTCCTAGAGCATGGTACTCTAGACTGGAGAAGTATCTACAACAGGAAGGGTTCAAAAAGGAAGTGCAAACAACAACCTCTACATCAAGGTAAGTCAAGGTAATATTTTATTAGTTGAAGTTTATGTTGATGATATTATTTTTGGTAGTGATGATGACATGTTAAGCTAGAAATTTGCAAAAGATATGCAGAATGAATTTGAAATGTCGTTTCTTGGAGAACTATCCTTCTTTATGGGACTTCAGATATGTCAAAGCAACCAAGGAATTTTTATTTCTCAAACCAAGTATATTATAGAAATGCTAAAGAGTTTCAGAATGGAAGATTGCAAACCAGTTATCACTCCCATGCAAACTAGTTGCAAGTTCAGCAAAGATGATGATTCGAAGTCTAGAAATCAAAGGAAATATAGTTCAATGATTGGAAGCCTACTATATGTGACAACATCCAAACCAGATGTAATGCAGGCAGTTGGACAGGTGGCATGATCTCAATCAACACAAAAGGAATCACATGTATTAGCAATGAAGAGGATTTTTAGATATCTCAAAGGAACATAAGAGTTTGGATTATGGTATCCAAAAGGAAAGGATATATCACTTATTGCCTACACAGATGTAGATTGGGCAGGTTGTATTGATGACCGATGAAGCACCAGTGGAGCAACATTCTACTTAGGTGAGTGTTTAGTATCATAGCTAAGTAAGAAAAAATCATCAATATATTTATCTATATCCGAGACATAGTATATTGTAGCAACATCATGTTGTACAAAGGCTCTTTGGATGAAAAAAACTCTGACAGATATAGAGGTTGAGTATGATGAGCCCATTCCAATCTATTGTGATAATACAAGCGCCATCAGTATCTCGAAGAACCCGGTGATGCACTCCAAGACGAAGCACATTCCAATCAAATAACACATTCTACTGGAGAAGTTTGTAGAAAAGAACATCAGAGTTGAGTATGTGGGCACAAAAGAACAAGTGGAAGACATCTTTACAAAACCACTTCCATGGGAAGCCTTTGAATATCTTTGCCAAAGACTTGGAGTTATTTCTACTCTAAAATGAATTTTTTTTGAATGCTTATCTTATATGTCTTAGATGTACACAAGGAAGCAACATAAGAGGATAGTTCAGTCAGGGGGAGCATCCTTGGATGGAAAGATACCTTTGCCATTGATGACAAAGGGGGAGAGATTTATCAGATGCAGAGGAGAGAGGCTTGGTTCCAGGGGGAGCATATTTATCAGATGCAGAGGACAAAGGAATGGTTTTAGGGGGAGCATGAGTGATATGATTTCAGTATTGCATCAGAGTGTTTCCATCAATGCCAAAGGGGGATATTGTTGATTAAGGTTGGATGTCATTGATTTCAACCCTTGAAGAAATCCCGATAGCACAAAGGTTTGGGTAATGGACCCAAGTTTGTTTGATGTAAATATGACTCATTTTTGTCTTGTCATGGTTGATAATAAGTACAGATGGATGAACTCCAAATTGGTCCCCTTATGGTGAAATCCCTCATGAGAAGACACTTTACGGATTGAGTTATCCTATAAGTATGGTTAGAGAACCCATGCTTAATTGTGGAATAATGAGATGAAGGATAGTGAATTTGTTAGTGAAACTATCATAGAGGCATATTTCTTGTCATGCCATTTCCAGTGGTATGTGGAACGTCACATAACTCCTCACAGTTAGAGAGTTATGACCATATGAAGTTGGAGAACCCTCATGAGTCATATAGAATCCCCCAAGAGTCAAAGTGTCTTGCAAAAGAAATTATTTTAAATGGAGAAGCCCTAAAATAAGGAAAGTGTAAGGCTACATGAAGATATAAATAAGAGGCAAAGCTCACTCATTAAAGGCACACTTGTACATATTGTATATCTATTTTCTTGTGTAAATCTTATTGTAAATGCTTGTGGATACATTTGAAGTGGCGAACATCTGAGGTAGCATGAAGAATTAACGAAGAAATTCTCGAAATTACAGCGAATAAAAAAAACCATATTTTCTAAGGTGTACGCAGGTTGTCTGTGTATAGGGTGAGTACATGTACGCGGGTTGTCTGTGAATAGGGTGCATACATACACAGGCTGGCTATGTATAGGGTGTGTACATGTACGTGGGTTGTCTGTGAATAGGGTGAGTATGTACGCAGGCTGGCTATGTATAGGGTGATTACATGTTGATAAAGCAATGGAAACTTGAGAAGATGAAGATGCAAAGGTTCTAGATTTTGAGATCAAGCTCCCAGGAAGATCTAAAGTGCTTAGATACATTAGATCCATTCATTGGTTCAAAAGGTAAGTCTTATTTCTATGAATAGTTGGATTTTGATGTATGCATGAGGAATGGGAATGGAGATTTGAGGATTCTCCCTAGAGAGACTAGTGGCTACATAGGATCTTCTGTATAAGTCAGATCTACAAAAATATAGTGCTGGTATGTTTATCATTGATACTTCTTGTGAGGGACATCTTGTATTTCTTGGCATATGGCTAAGGGTTTTTATGGTACATGGTTGAGAGCTTGTATTTGTGTAGTAGTTGATGTATTGAGAGGATGAATATCATAAAGGGTTTGACGACTAAGATCATGTGAGGAATAATATACTTGTTCACGATTACACACACCTATGTGGCACATTACTAGAGAGAAACATATTTTCCTTGAGTAAAGATTATGTATGAGGATGCATGCACAGGGTATAGTTGCAGTTTGGATACAATGACAGGTTACAAATCTATATGAAAGAAGCTACAGAGGGTTGGAATTTTTTAAGAAAAAGGAAACCCTAGTTTTCAGAAGGAATCCGCAGGCTACATAATAGTTAGGTGGCATACATATGCGGGCTGCATAACATATAGGGCGTGTACATACACGGGCTGCAACACTACATGTCGCGTAGCTGTTGTATTTTTGTTGATACATGTTCAGGTCATGTACAATTTGATTACAGGATAGTTGTACAGGTTGGATACAAGTCAGTGGTACAGGTTGATACAGTTGTACAGTGGTATATCTCACAGTGATAGTGTGACAATGGTTCAATAATTCTACTTATACTTTAGGACAGTTGGATGGGGCAAGGATAGGTGGTTGTAGCCACCTTCCGATTGTAGTTGGAGAACATAGGGGGTTGTATCTTCCTTCTGGTTGTAGCTAGAGAATTAGGGATTTGGAGCTTCCCCTAGGTTGTAGCCTGAGAAACTAGGGGGTTGGAGAATCCTTCCAGTTGTAGTTGGAAAACCAAGGAAGTTGGTGCTTCCAATGAATGTAATTCTTCAACACATATAAGAAAAATCATTTTGTGGTTTTATCTAGCTTTGGGTTTCCACGTAAAACACTGGTGTACTGTGTATGTGTGTGATTTTTCGTTTCTTATTGCTCATTATTGGATAATAATTTTACATTGATATAACACTTGGATTATTTGGTTAAAAAAGGATTATAATTGTGCTATTACTGATTCACCCCCCCTCTCAGTAATCCAACAAATGAAAATATTTAGCTCACAAATAAGGTGACAATTCCTTACCACCATGATTTTAGTAAAAGTAATAACAAAAGGTTTTAAATGTAAAATATCAAGTTCTGTAGCCAAAGAGCCCCTTGGAATGATTGGGTGGTTTTCTAAGAGAGTTCAAGGGGGTATTTGTAGGAATGTTTATACTTGTATATATAATTGAACATGACTATTTCCTAGACCCTTGGGTACAATTGAAGATAAAGTCTATATGTAATTTCCATAACCTTTGAAGCTAATGAATTTAGTCTACAAAAAGAAAAGACAAAATTAATGGTGAGAATTTTGTAGCTCAGTCTTTAAAAACATATCTAATTATACATTGTCAAGATAAGAGTTGACGAAGAACAATTCCTTATTTACAACCTAATAGATTTTTTTTTATGTGGAATTTTGGGTCTTTTACAACATTGAATATAACTCTCAAGGAAGTATAGGTTGAGAAGGGCCAAGAAAACTAGCTTATTAATCAGATGGAGGAGCACATCAAATAAATTTTCAAGTCAATATTAGACAATGCACAAGAAGGGGAGAAATTACATACAAAGGAAAAAATTGCAAAGATAACATAGGCGATGGAAAGCTACAAGAGTCATATAACCCAATTGATGGCACAATTGAATCCAATCACGCCACCAGAGGTGAGCTCATAGAGAAAGAAAGAAATGCAGAGCACATGGAAATCATGGTGTGAAATATTCAATACATTGCAGAGTTATATGATAAAAGTGCACAAATTTGGACAAGTCTGCAAGAGGATGAAATGTTGCATGCACTAAAATAGAAGGAAGAAAGCATCAAATCATCCATGAAGGAGTTGAAGCAGAAGAAAAAGGACATGAACATCCAAGAGAGGATGAGGAGCATGCAATAATTAAATAATATGTAGGTAGAAGTAAAGACAATCCAAATAGAGAAGTAGATGAGGCAGGGTTAGTTGGAGCCATTACAAGAAGATACAGAAAAGATTTTGATAGAAATGGATGCAGCCAAGGGCCAGATAGAAAATTTTAAGTTGGAGACATAAGAGATGATGAAGGAACATCTCACTACGTATATTGTGGAGTCTGTTGCAAATAAGAGAGCACAAGTGAATACTTATGCTGAAGATATCTCAAGCTGATTCCAGAAGTTAGAAAAGTATCTCAAGGAGGAAATCATTACCTGAGGGGCTTGGGACGAGCCACAGGTTAGTGTTGGGGGCCTGTTGGAACATGATATTTTTGGAATTTTTTTTGATGAAAGAGTGCAGAAAATGAGGCAGGGAGGTAAGGAATGGACCAAGGAAGTAGCATGCACCAGGAAATGAGGAGAAATTAGTGCACAAGAAGGAAAATTAGCATGACAGAATCATGGATTAGTGCGCGGAGTAAGTTAGAATGTGGAAAAGTTCATTAAACTTAGAGTTAGTGTTTTGGATTATAATGTAAAGGATTTTACCCACCTTTTTGTATAAATATGGTATATAAGGTATCAATCAATTGATCATTGTCATAGAAGATATTGTCTTGGAGAACCTTTTTGAGTCTTGAGTATTTTATATGTTTGGATTCGAAGTATTAGTTTTGGAGACTTATGGAGTATAATTGAGGGTTAGGTCACAAGATGTGGAGTTTCGTGCGATGTTGGTCAACCTCACCAGTACTAAAACCTATGATGTAATGCATGCAACACCATATTTTGATGAAGAATAATAAGAAGCAGAGGATCCTTTTGGACGTAGCCCAATGGGGTGAACCACAGTAAAACCTGTGTTAATGTGTGTAATGCTATCTTTTATTCGTTGATCAAATTTTATGTTGAATTAATTAATGAATATATGAATCTGTTAAGGTTAATTTACAACGTGCATGTTATTTTTTGAAGAATGAATGTTAAAAGATGAATACAGGGTAGATCTGAATTATGGTATGGTAGAATGAATGTTAAAATAGAAGAATTGTAATATTCCTAACATTCCCACAAGTTCCATCCCTTCCATGATTGCAAACACTTGGGTCATGCAATCACCCATAAGCCATCTCGGATGAGACTCTGCTTTGCATTATGTGCACAATGTTTCCTTCTGGTTTACTAGAGGGGTCATTGGTTTCTAGGTTTTTTTTGGAGAAGTAAGGTGAAACTAGGGTTAGCCCATACATCCAACATGGGTAGAACAAAATATCTCATAGAAGAAGAAATGGAATAGAACATCCAGCTAGCATGCCACCTCAAACAATAGGAACAATGTTTGAGGAAAAAGTACCAATTTTGTGGCTCTAAGTCGGGGAGTGAAAATAAAATTTATTTCATCAATCAATGATCCAACATAGATATCACAATAGCATATAAGCACTAAAGGAGAGTGTAACATACCCATCTTCCCACAGGTTAAGCTATGCCACTTAATTCGACTGCAACACAACCAACCACCAGTAGGTGGGGCACGCTGCAGTCCCAAGACTCAGTTCTCTGAACTTATCTCGAATTCAAATTACTTCTCGTTAATGTTAGGGGCATGAAAATCACATGCATAAGGCAATATCCATGCTATAACATAAATAAGTAAACAACATTCCATGCACAAAAAATAACCACTAGAAAGGAACATTAAAATACATATCTCAGAGATAATTAAATACACAACGAAATAATATTATACAAAAAACACAGAGAGAACTTATCATTCAAGTAAACATTCACCAACTAACTGAAAAAAAAGGATGTTCCTCCCAACCATACACATTGTTGTTCATTTACTCTCAACTGTAGGTCACCCTCGAGCCAGGGCTATGAATCCACAAGGATGGGTCCTAGGACAAATCTAAAAACACACAACAATTGGATAACTAGCTCTTAGGTTTCCCAACCTCAAAACAAATCCAAATTTCCATGTCTCTTTCCCCCTCAGCTTGCAAAACCCAAAGAAATGACCACCTTTATGTGCCATGTAGTCCCTTAGGCTGTCCCACTTCTCTCTAGAGCTCCAGTGCTATTGGTCAAGAAATATCCCTACTGGAAACTCCAAGAATCCTCATCTATGGACAGTTCTATCTGAAATTCAATCAAGCTCATGCACACAAGAATCCATTCCCTCCTAGAATGATCAGTAAATTATATTATATCCATTTAGAAATGGCTCTCCTCTTCTATCCATTCGTTTCCATGCTCATCCCAAGAGCACACAAAATAGCCAAAATGAGTGAGGAAAAAGGAAGGAGAAGAAGAACAAAAAAAGAACCCGGGAGAATAAGACCCAAAATAACCCCCAAAGGATGTTTATATAATTACATGAAGACAAGAGTCGCATGGCCTCCCTCCCAAGAATATCATGTAACCCCTTTTCTCCATAAAATCAATTATGGGTAAATGCAATAATAATAAAAAGGATTAGCCCCTCAAGCCCCCTCTCTCATGGAATCATATCCCCCTATCTATTTTTTCCTTGTATGTCTTGCATCCAACGATGTATTCTATTAATGTATATGAATTATCACATTTCCTAGGCACTCTGGCCCCTCTTCAACTTTACTGGCTCACCATCCTAATTCATAATTGCATAATACATTCTAGTTCATAAGGGTTAAAATTGGGGAGTTACATCGCTCTCCCATTATTTTTTCATTGCCCTCAGTACACAACACCATTCCAATGCTATTAACCTTACAAATATGGGCTCTTTCATCTTAATCCACATAGGAAATCCAGTCAATTCTTATATACATAGGCGCTCTGGCCTAACATTAAACATTTATCCATGGGAATTCCAACCCAAAACATGTATAATGACCTTCCAAATTTATAATTTTGGAAGCAGTTCCAACCAGCAAGATCTCCTTCCCTCTCAACCCTGGACAACCCAAAGAAGTGAACCCGCTTCTCTTTCATGCAGTCCCTCGGGTTGTTCCACTTCTCTCCAAGGCTCCAATGTACTCGCTTAGGAAGTTTCATAGTTGTGGCTTCGAGAACTCTAGCTGCAGCAAGTCCATTGGACTTTCTTCATTCCATGTGTTACGAGGAGAATCTATCTATGGATAGGGGTAAACCACAACAAACAAAAATGACTGTAGAAATCAACTCTAATCTCAGGTATGCTATATAAAAATATATGCTAGCAAGATAAGATAAGAGGCCTATCTCGTCCAGACGTTCGATGAAGTCCACCGTTGAGCACTTGACTCAAAGCATTACACCTGCAACTTGTCCTCAACAACCAAGAAACACAATCATATGGTGATAATATATAATGTTAGCACATTCAATAAAATAATCCATCAACATTCATAACAAATACTCTCATGGAATAACAATTCAAATATTTGCAAGATATTAATTGGATGAGAAAAGAGTACTTCTATTAAAATGTAATCAACAGAAGTCAATGAATTACAAACTTTCCTGTCGGCATGATTCTGAACCGAGAAACTAAGTCCCTTCTAGCTAGGCCTCCACCACTTCAATCCTCCACCAAAGGAAATCTCATATAAGAGAGACATTGAAGTTCTCAATCAAGTAGGGAAGAGCTTGGGGGATGAACAATGTCATTAGACTTAAAAGGACAAGGGGATGCAGACTCAATATGAAGTGAATAATTTCTCTGGAGTAACTTTTCTCTCAAAGATGAATTCTTCTCCTCTTTTCCATAGCGCAAATTTGGCCCATTTATATCCTTCAAGTGGAACTGAAGGGCCAAGTCGGAACATTTCCAGTATATGGAAGGTCAAGGATCATGGATCTCGTGACGTGACATGGAAACCCGAGACCATTTTTTAATTTTGAGCACAAAACCCGATGTATGTTGGTTGTAGTGGTGCAATCTACATATATGCATGTTGTATAATAGGTAGGGCACATATATGTGGGAAAATATTGTTTTTAGCTATGGGATTTGCAGAAAGGGACTTCAAATCTGCATAGGAAAATGGAAAAAGGCCTTTTGAGAAAATTTGCATAGGGTGAGGAAAATATTTCTATAATAGATGGCCCCTGATGTGTGAGGTCAGAGGAGTATTTGAGATGGCCAAAATACATTATAATACCCATAAGTGGAGTAATAGAGACCCATCTAGAAGAACTAGTTTCTCATGAGAATATTACAATCTGTACTAACTTTGCACACATGGCTGCCAATTTGAATTACACTACAGATCCATGCGAAAATATACCAAACAGTTGTTCATGTCCATGAATAGGCAATACAAAGGTGTCTATACTCAAAAGGATGTCATAGTCACGAACAAGGCCCAGTAAAACTAATCTAAAAATCAATCTGAAGATATCTATATACAATGGAGTACAATCTGATCTCCCATGATCACTGAAGTCACATAGGTATTGTTCCAATGAAATATAGCAATAGCTAAGGAAATATGAAAATATGAACTAATGTCTTCAAGTCTTCTAAACGATCCGCCAAATTTTCAAGTCTACATTGTGTGAATAAAAGAGTTGAGGTCAAACACAATGAGACTTCGTTTGATTACCGGTCATTGAGATATACCATTAACAAACGCGAGACAACCTACCGATAATGAAAGTAGGTATCAAGGCACCGAGTACATTATTTCAAGTGTGAATAAAGGTGTCTAGGTCAAACACTTAAAGAGTCCATCGATCATGAGACATTGATGTATTCCCAATTGTTGATGGTAGGAGAACTTGCCACTAATGACTATAAGCCTCTAGGTACTCATAGGACTCTAGGTCTCGTTTCCATAATAGATGGGCTGAAGTCGATGGAAGGAGACCCACTGAAAGGAGAGGATTGAGGCATCTCTCATAATTCATCATGAGTAAAAAGCATGAGCTTGATGATTTGGAGGAAATCAGACAAAGAACATGTTCATGAACCAACGACCCTGTGCGTCTTTTGCATGTACCAGATGCAAGTTGTACACAAAAAAGACCCTTTGAATAGCAGCCGATAAGGAAAATTGTTGACAAAGGTGAAGAAACCACCAATAAGGCTAATGACATCCAAGACACTGCACAAATCCTAATGTGTTAATAGATTTTTTTCCTTTGAACACAAGGGAGACCACCCAGTCAATGACCAATGATGAAATGTCGACTAATGGGTTCAAGGTTACCTACCAATGAGGAAAGTAGGACCAGGGTGCACAATAGGACTACAACTTCATGTGATTCTAAGACACACCAAGGGTATGGCCGACATGCAAAGTCAAGATTTATGAGGAATGGGCGATGCAGGTTGATAAACATCCTTTTAACAAGAGCATGAGACATATGGAAGACTTTGGTAGCATAGACTCAATGATGAAACTTTGAGATGCATGAGGCATCAATCAAAATCTCCATAAGTATTGGAAGAGTAACCACTTAGGGGAGTAAACTCTCTGTAATGAGCTCAACTTCCTAAGGTCATGCTAAACCCAAAATTTTGATGACAAGTGGACTCAAAAAATTTGTGCTCTTTTCAAAGGCAACACGACTGGTTCCAATATAAGATAATATTCATTTCTCGCCCATATTTTTTTGTCTTTTCATAGTCAAATGAATGCTATGATACATATGAGGAAATGAGTGTCACGAGTAAGAAAAATAGTTCCAGCAGTGGAACACACCTATGCTCAATGAAAGTAGCTTCATGCGGGATATGGAAACTCAGGGGAATGTTTCCTCTTGGGTATAGGGTGTCAAGCTACAAAGGATATAAACAAGGCTCTTATTGGTTGATGATACAAACTGTTGAGGTGAAAGGATTATAACACAAAAGTGAGAACTGACAATAGGCTCAATACTGCAAGCAAGAGAATGAGATGCAATTACAACTTAATGCCAAAAAATGTCCTTTTTCGTAATCTTTGTATACTTGGTTTGAAAAAGGGATAAACTTGCACCCGATAGATGTCCTTTCAAATCCAATTTATGAGTGCGAAAGAGACAAGTTCACTCGACAATCTTTTCATTTTTTGAGAGAGTTAGAAAAGAGCTTAAAGAAGACTCTTTTGGGATTTTTCTAGGTGGCATGTCATGGGGGGGGGGGGCAAGACTCCCATGTAGGATTTCTATGAAAGGTCAGTAGCTTACAGACAACTGACACCGGCTTGGGAAAACCCAAATCTTTCCAATTCGAAGAGGGTAAATTGCTAGCGAAGGTTACCTTCTCAACGATATATCGGAGAACACCTCTTATCTAAAATGGAATAGGAGAAGGAATTTGATACCCCACAAGACCATCCCAATCAAAGGGAACTTCTTCAATACTTAGAGGGAGAGTAAAACTCTCTCTTGTTCAGAAGGTATCTAGCTATAAATGTTAATGACATGGTCAAAATATGTCTCATTCCTTAAAACAGGAGTGGGGTCGGGTGATGATTACATCGACATGACTGTTGTGTCAATCAAAGGATAAAAGGAGTTTTTGGAAACCAAATACGACTCTGAAATTGAAGGGTTATTGTATAAGGAATGAACTTATTCTACTATGATAGTAGTAGGACACAAGTGGGTTAAATGACCTCATTTGCAAAGCCTGCAAAGGAACATGGGATTATGCCCTATACGTCGAGGTTTCTCAATCATATGAATGTCCCCAACGTTACTCATAATGGTTGGCGACATGCTCTCAGTGTGACTAGAAGAGGCTGGTGGTTCATCCCCCACATGATGTACAGAGGTTGGTGATGATTCTCTAGCATGACTAACCAGATTTGGAGATATGATGTTATTATGACTCATGGCGACTAGAGTTGTTCCCGCAGCATGACTTGCAACAACTAGTTGTTGGTCTTCAACATGGATTGCATAGGTTGTCGACCAATATCCAACATGACCAACATAGGTTGGTGATGGAATTCTAGTATGACTTGCAGTGATTGGACTAGTGGTGGTGGTTAGTTGTGACATTTGAGACCAAGATCCCAAGAAAGACTGGTTTTGAGAAATTGTAGGCTAGGAAGGATCCCGGTCTACACGCTGTCCTTGCCTGGAAAGGTAGTATCCTCTGCTTAATTGATCCATAGAGGTTTGTACAAGAATCATCACCGAAGTAGATGTCTGCAAAGAGAAAAAGACGTGATATGGATTATTCGGGTGATGATATATATTTCCCCCATACGAAGGGGTTCCGTGAAGGGGGTAGCCCAAACCATAAAACTAATTCCCTCTGTATGAAATATTAGAGGAAAAATGGAGGCCCTCCATGGGAAGAGTGTTCATAGGAACTGGCATGGCAGACGAAGGATACACTGATGGGGTGTAATAAGTAGAATAACCACCGATTTGAGCACTGGTGCCTAGAAGGATGAAGCTAGGATTAGATCCGTAAGAAGGGATATTCCAACCTCCCACAGTGAGAGTCGGTTGAGGGATATGACTCATATAAAATGAAGACATATACAGTGGAGCCATCGTGCCCCTAGATCCAAAACCAGGATTCATATAAGAAGGCGAGGGAGAGGATGTAAAGGGTGAAGGCATGTTTAGCATATCAAGAGGAAACTGATTAGAGAACCAAGGAATTGACTGAGTATCATAATTCTTCATACCATTATGAAACACAGACAGATTTGTCCCCATGAAATGAGTGAATGTCATGGGGGAGGTAGCATTAAATGAGGGAGCTAAAGGGACTCCACTATACATGATAATGACAACTCACAATGCAATACAAAATCCTAAGGTCAACTAATGATCAAAGAGAACACCAAAATAAAACAAACAAAAGGCCAATATGCACACAAACAAGATAAAGTTGTTGAAAGGGGCTCCCCTACCTAAAGTAGGTATGCCTTGCCCAAGAGGGGCCTGAGACTCCATAAAAAATATCAGAGGTATCATAATTAGTTATAAGGGCCCTCATGGGCTTAACAACCAGTCGTTTAGATCCCCCCAGAGAGGTAATCCTCCATAAAGGTTGTGTGTTTTCCGATCCTTATCTGACCGAGGGTACCTGCAAAATAACCCCTGGAAGTAACCTATGTGGTACCTATGTCAAGCAAATAAGAAACCATGATATAACTGATGTGCAGGAGAAAAGTCATAAGTCAGGTCCACCGTATGGGCAGGGTAACAAATCCCGAAACCTTGAAATCACTGCCTCTCACAGAGGTAAAGTTACTATCAATATCCCCATACATGAATAGATCCCCAGAAATATATCTAACACTAAGAAGGTATTGGGGGGATATCCCCTCAACCAACCTCATACGAACTCATGCTTAACTCCGATGTAAGCGAAGCCTCCTGACGTCACCAACTATACAATGTATTTCTCCACTCCCTTAGTCAGACACATATGTTGATTTAATAGCCTTGGAGAAGTTTACTCTCAAAATCCTATTCCAATGCTCTAAATCCTAAGCTAGTTTGTGCACCCTAGAAAATAAAACCGTTTCTAATCAATTTTAAATTATCAGCGTTGCTTTTAGTGGCCTTTCTTACTCAAAAAAGGCGCGGTCTTGAAACTAATGATGTTATGAATCAACAAGTAAAATAAATGAATATGAATAAAATGTGAAGTCCTAACTTCAATTCCCAATAAATGATATGCTTTTCAAAATGTAATTTTCAATTTAGTTATGCAATTCTAAATAAGATGCAATATTTCTATACATGTACTAAGATCAATGATAAGGACCTAAAATATCAAATTCCATCAATGCAAAATGCCTAATATTTTTTTATTTTCAATATAAAAGAATGAAAATGCAAGGATTGAACAACAACTTGATATAAAAATTCTACTGTATGTAAATAGAGACAAACCAATTAGGATATAAAGAAGAAAACACCTAGCCCAAGATGTAAGGACAATCAAATGAAAAGGATGATGAGAAAGGAACTGCCCAAAAATTCAACCAAAGAAAGGTTTCCTATCATTCCTGAACTAAAAATGAAGAAGATAGGCTTCCTGGAAGTCCTTCTTCAAACTTGTTGTCTCTGCATCTACAATTTGCACCCTTGTTGGCTCAACCTAGCCCACACGCATATTTAAGCATTAAAACTTAGCACCGGGCACAACCACACGACCGGTACAAACTGTCGAACGATTACGCATCGGCCTTTAACTACCAAGGCCCGTGGGCACATGGACACCACATGACCACGCACAATACAAAACAGGGCTAAGGTTCAAACCATATACAAAACCGTAGGATTAAACCGCACGCATACACAATGGTCACATGTTATATGTCAAACCGTGAACATACCAAAATGGTTACAACACATATATATATTATGGTGGGT
Organism: Picea engelmannii; assembly: GCA_009831015.1. Taxonomy (NCBI): domain Eukaryota; kingdom Viridiplantae; phylum Streptophyta; class Pinopsida; order Pinales; family Pinaceae; genus Picea; species Picea engelmannii. The sequence continues at coordinate 103,449 of ML819612.1, forward strand.
TTAACCGCCCATAACATTGGTTGTATGCAATACATATATATAACCGTGGGCCGGGGCTTAGCCCCGATCCGGTTCGCGCCCCAATTCACATATTTTCAAACTCAAATATATTAAAACTCATACATATTTTAAGTAACACATGTGGGCACACCGGTTGGGCGGCCTTTCCCAAGGCTTTACCCTACCCGGAGGTCATGAGGTCGACTCCTGCCAAATGCAAAGATTTTAAACCAATATACATGTGACACGTGGTGGCCGTTGATTGGGCCACGTGTCGCCATCCCGTTCGCTGAAAACAAGCCATATCACATGCTAACTGTCCAAATAGCTTCCTGCCACATGTCGTACGACCTGCCATGTTAGCGTCCGTGCGGACTGCACAGACTGTACAGTCAGCATCCTTTTTTTTTTCCTGTTTGTCATTTTGAACAAAACACATTATCTCTCACTCTCGACGTCTGTTTGAACCCAAACAAGTTGCGTTGGGTTTGTAACAATGAGGCCTACACTCTTGTTCGATTTGAAGTGATTCTGAGCACTTTGAATTTTTGAGCAAAATTTGATCCCCTGGATCACACCTCCCCATTGGAAAGCTTTTGGACCTCCAAAAGACTATTTTCAGTCTATCTGAAGATGAGGGTATATCTCCCTCACCTTTCCAACCTCAATCCACTTG
>ML819612.1:126842-140472 GCA_009831015.1 Picea engelmannii
CCTTTTTTGGTGGCATGTTGGCCAAGTATCACTTTTGAACCTTGATTTTGAGGTGGTTCTGCTAGACAATATTTCTTCTGTTGTATCTCCCAAGTTTCAGCCCTTCTGGGTATGAAAATTTATTTTATGTAGTTCTCTAATATATCTTCTTTGAAATGCCACATGTTTGATCAAAATTGGATTTGCCAAGTAGAATTTACGATAACTTCCCCACAACTTGCTGATTTTTGTCCTTTCCAGGAGATCTCACTTGTATAGCGTGCCCCACACAAAATAATTGATATAAAATTATGAAGATGGCACCAAAAATACTAAAGAATGTCCACGATCCAATGAAACCAGTCCCACTCAATTTGGATACTCTATGAAGAAGTTATGATTGTTTTACCTGGAATACCTTCTTCAGATTAGTCAATAGGACTAGTCAGATACCCTATCTTACATAGGGTATATATACAAATTTAAGATGACCTAGAAGTGGAGATTTTTACCACAGATACTTTACTAATTTTTGTAAATAGTCTCCATATTTTAGGGTCTGAAACATTACAGAGAAGTTTTTATAGCGAAAATTCTGCAATGACTTAGTTCATGATGATTCCAGAAGCCTATCTTGTATAGGCTATATCTCCGAAAGTATAAGGCCCCAGGAGCTGAATTTTGAACCCAACGTACCTTGATCTGTATGATAAATAAAACCCAAGCCATTCCTTATGAAACATTGTAGAAAAAAAGTTATAGTGAAAATTCCAAGGTGTCTCATATGTAGCAGTGAAACCCCAAGACCTTGAGCTCTAATACTATATGTTAAGAACCAAATACCAATATAGCATAGAAAAACCTCAGAAAAAATATTCAACGCCTTGAAAAAGAGATAATTTCAGATAATAAGCCTCTTCAAGGGGGCAACCTCCTCTTACCCCACTTAAATGTTCAAGTACAAGATGATTCAAAATGAAAATGTCTCCTTGGTATATATAGGAGACTAGGAGGTATAATTACAACTAATAGCCTAAAGCCGACATAAATAAAATAAAATTACTAATATAATATGCCCCAATTAAGGGTTAATGAGCCAACATTAGGGCTTAACAATACTATGAAGCTAGCTAGGAAAAAAAAAGGACTTGTTAACTCTACACTGAAAGAAACCTTTCAAAGGGAGTTGAGAAATTTCTTAAGGGCTAGGATTATTTTTTCAGTCCACCCTGAACGAGTTCCAAATTCGGTACCTGCCTCGCAGACCACTGATCATATTAGAACCTACATTTATTTTTGCACCTTCAATCAGGCTATTATGAGAAATGTTTCTCCCCCCTTTAATACAACAATAATTCTGTAGCAGGTTGTAGAGTTATAGTTGAAGCCCTTACTTGACAAAATTATGTGTTACAATAAAATCAAGGTAAAAGGGGAAAATGCTCACAAAACCACTTTTATTACTAATTGTGATACTATGTCTTACAAATTCCTTCTTTTTGGCTTACTTGATGCAAGTGCCACTTTTATAAGGCCTATACACACAACTTTTGATGAATTGGTTAGTCTCCATGTCTATCTTGATGATTTAATCATTTGCGTCAAGGGGCTTATAATTACGTCTGAATCCCAAGTGTTGGGTCCTTTCCAAATTTGTTTTTTCTTGTACACTAACTCATACATTTTAAAGGATTTACAGAAGCAATCGTTTTCCTACAACACTAACATTCCTCACTTGAAGTCTTGTGAGGGACCAATGTGAAAGGTTCTAATGTTGATTGGATTTTTTGTATATTAGTAGCTTAGCTCTGCTTTAATTTTTTTGCGATTTTCTTTTCTTCTTTACAGTAGTTTGGTTTATGCTTTCTGTTTCAAAACTTTTCTTGTCTCTTCTTCATTCTTGTATTTTATTGCTGCTATTTTGATTTCTGCATTTTTTTTACTTCTATCATGATTTTGTTTCCTATCATCTTTTAGTTAATTTGGTCAAGATAAGATGTTGGATCGATTCTGCCACAGTGACACTCCTGCAAAGCATTGTTAGTCAATAACAATCAAGCTTACACAGTTGTTATGACGTCTCCTCTGAAGGACCCTTGAAATTTTTATATATTTCCACTGTTGTCTTGTAAAGAATTGGTTATCTCCCGCTTCTTCATGCCATTTCTTCATCCATTGAGATTTTAAGAGCAGGTCCAATTTTTTTTTCCTTGAAGTGAGAGCAGATCTCGGTCAAATGATCATGCATACAGTGGTAAAAACCCCTCATACTTAACACTTTTCATGAATTATTCCCATTTCTCAGTCATATTTCAATTAAATCCTCTCACTTCCCCCTGTTGCATGATCTTCCTAGCTATATCTTCTGGACCTGTTGTTCTTGGTCTACGAAACCATGAGTTCTGAGTTCTAAATCTGTTGAAAACAAATTTCCCTATGGAGTCGCCAGTTTGTTGACGATTAAAATCGCAACGAAGTTTTTCCCGCAAAGTGTTGCTAAAGTGTATTATTATAAAAGCTAAATAATACTAGTAGGTGGGACCCCCTTATAGATTGGAGATCAGGTCTGGTGCTTATTTGATGTTGTGCTATTGTTCGACAATTCTTACATGGTGATATAATATTTTTTTATTGGCGATGGATAAGGCATGTTCTGTGGTTTTCATGCTTCTCTAGGTTCAATTTTTATTTCACAACATGCTATGTTATCCTTGTTATCACTCCTATTTGTTATTGGATCTATTACTAGGAGACCTGCACAATAAACATGTTAGCAATGAAATATACGAGCAATGGGAAAGAAATGAAAAACAATGTTATAAAAGCAAAGGGAAGAAACTAAAACCATGCTATACTACATGCATCGATTTTTAATGAGTTGTTGTTATTCTAGCTATTAAGTTAATAGCTATGCACTTTTCTTTTTTGAGTTATATAGTTGATATGCATGGTGATTATGTTATGGCATAAGTTGATGTGGGTCACACTATTGGTGATGGTTCGATACATGGTTTACTTAATTGGATTATATAGTTGATATGTAATATGGTCAAGTTGGAAATGAAAGGTATGATGTGAGTGGCACGTCTGACAAGTAATAGATGTTATTTCCAATGCATGGTTTAAATGGATGGTTGATGAATTAATGGTTGGATTGTACTAATGAATTAATTGACTGTGGGTGGAGGCGATGTGAATTTACTGCACCTCACCCTTACTCCTTTCGTTGGTCGCCACCCTAGTCAGGCTATTGTTCAACCTTGTTGTTGTGGTTATGCTTCGATTTCTTAGCAGAGAGGAATCGTTTGGATAACTTGCGTTTTAAGGTGTTTGATTACATGTATGTCTTTTTTTGGCCATTCATGAGTATGCTCTGGTTATGAAATTATTATTGGCTCAGGTGTATTGGTTTGTGCTTTGTTTAAGGATTGCAACTTTGTAAAATTATGATTTTGGAATGAAGAGTTGATGGTTTTCTCTGCAATAATGTTGAAGTCATAGTGTTATTGGTCATCCTAGGTGTTAGAAGCTATAAGGGTTCTTTATTATCCTTGATGGTTTAGTTGTAGGGTCATTGTTTGGTCTTGGGTGGTTAGATGTCTTCACATATTCGTATCGTTGTATCCAATCTTTGGCTTTTATGGGGTTTAATGGTTGGAAGCGCTTGTGTCACCACGCATTGTCCACTTGGGCATTGGTTTGTTTTCACGACTAAAGGTCGCATAGTGGGTTATTTTGTTATTTTTTGGCCTTGTCTTCACCTCAGCGTTGTGGTTGTTTGAATGGAGAGACAAGAGGGTTATACCCTGCATGTGTTAAGTATCATTACCAGGACAAATTAGAGCCTCAGTCCTCTCTTATAGCCTCTCCTGTCATAGGTTTTCGTCACCATGTCGATGAAGTAAGTTGTGGTGTTATATGTGTATGCATTGTTGGTCTTGGAGGTTTCACCATTGAAAGGAGTTGGCTCTAGCTTTCCCTTTGTTGGCCATAGAGAAAAACCTTGACTCCTCAAGTCTGAGGGTTGTTAGAGGAGACCCTTTTGGCCTATCAGGTTTACTATTGGTTATTATGGATGGTTGTGTATTGTCGACAAAATTGAGTACAGGCTCGCCCAATTGGTTATGTGATAATCGTGTTGGTTTTGGTATCTAGTCACTGCCTATGTTATTACAATGGATAAAACTTGCATGGTTAATTAGATAGATCAAATACACAGTCGCTCTCTTGTGTTTGATAACCCGATATTTTCTTAATTGATAAAGTCACAACCTCGCTTCATGTCGATGTGTGGGTATGTGTGGTTTCCATAACATGTTAGGTCGGTTGTTGACCATTACGATAGTCCAAGTAATTGGCTCAACATTGAATTGGTTGATTGGATATTTGGGTGTTTAAATGACACGCCCAAATATTTGAAAAATGAATATGGATCATTGTGTTGATTTTCCATTGGGTATGTTAAATGAATATCATGCACAGTGACAGGCATGAATGTGGTGACAGTATGACGACAATACAGTTTAATTATTAAATAAATGTAGAGACAGAATCGAACATGATTTGTATGCCCGCATTTGATGAGCAAAGTGAAATTAATTGACTATATATTTATTTGGAAATTGCTTATGGATAAATGACAAAAAACAAATCTCCCCCACAGATTTTTGTGGAATGCTTGTTATTTTGATTGATTGGTACTGTGTAAATATTTGGTTATGGATAGTGAACTAGTTAATATACAGTTTTTTTATTGGCTCACAATGGTCATTCCCCACCATTATTTCACTTTTTTCTAATTACAACCCCATCACCTTCTCACATTCATTTTTCACTCCATGTTCTAAAATTGATTACAATCAAGAAAAAATCTGTGTTGAAGCAGTTGGCAATAGCAGTGTCTTGGTGAACTACAATGATTTTTTCTTTGGTTTCAGTTGATTGTTGTTGTCTTTGAGCGGTAACCATATTTTTTCCCTCTCATCATATCATGTTTCGCTCAATACAAACCCCTCACATATCCCAATACCCTTTATTCACGCCCTACTCATTGATAAATAGTAAAACAATTTGTATGGATTGGATTGCATGAGTCTGATACATTCTTGAGCCAAATCTATTTCATATTTTTAAGATTTGTCATGTATGGTTATTTAAAAGACTAGTTTCTAATCAATCATGCATGCAGGAATGATTTTTTTCAGTCGAGGAAGCAGAGGAAGAGGTAATTGGAACAGAGGCCCAAGAAGGCCAAGGTTATCCATACATTTTGATGCTGACTCACAAGAGTTTGGCCAGTTGTTTTAGGCCAAATTTTTCAATTGGATTGGGCGATGAGTCATCCAACCCAGGCCTGAAAGGCCTCCTTTCCAATTTTCGCAAGCCGTTGGTATCCCTGTACCTCCTCACATCTCATTGCAACCTGAGGTTCCTAAAAATGATGGATGGAAAGAGATTGTCAACCCGACAGTCTCCCAATATCGTGGTTGGCCTAATTTATCCATACATGCTCCTCCGCCTATTAACCCCATTGTCCAAGCTGCCACCCACTCACTAGTGCAGTCCTCTCATGCTACCAAAAGGTTGAAAACTGAGGCCCACCATGTCCTTGACAAAGGAAAATCCATTGTTGCCCCTTCCTCACCCTCCAATGGCTCTGACAAATCAATGTCTTCCCAAATGCATTTGAGGGACGATTGTTCCCACGTGATCAAAGAGATTAGTTATAAAGGCTCAGCGCAGCCAAAGGGAAATTTGGGAAAATCAAAGGGTGACATTAGTAATCAAGGAAAGATTTCATCTAAGAGTGGGAATTATAGCTTTTGTGTTTTTATTTTATCTATTGTTGATGACAGTTGACTTCAGGAATTTTTGGACAACATGTTTATTTTTGGATATATGAGTAATACTTTTTTTTGAAAATAATTTCAAATATCATGAGCTAAATTGTGAAATGTGAATATAATGATGGGATCCACAAGGTGTGTTTTGCTTAACTAACTAGTTATGTTATGATTGTTATGAGCTAAGGGGAGTCACAAGGGGTCCCACCTACTAGTTATTATTTATTTATAACCCTTATTATGATTATTACTTTTCCCCCTTAACTAAAAAGTTGGTTGAATCTTTAGTTAACTTAACTAATGAGGTGGTTCAATTACCTCAACCAATTCTGATTTGTTTGAAGGTTTTCTCTTTGAGTTTATGTTGAGATAGTTCAATTTTCATTCATTCATTTATTCATCACAAGCCTGATTATATTTTATGATAGCAGGGTCTTATTGTAGACAACAATATTTAGGAATGGATTACATCATTCAAACACTTGTTTTTTAGAGGTGTTGATCTATCTTTGATAGTCTGTGTAGACTTCTCTATTTTTGAATTAGTTTTCATGATTGAAAAAGGCTATTGTGCAGAGTCAAGTGGGAAACAATCTGTGGCGAGTTGATCCAACTTCTAGAGTTCAGTTTTGGTTTTTTGTCATAGGTCCTTTTGTATGTTCCATCGGGGATGTCTAAGTTTGACTTTGGTCCAAAATTTATGTATGAGATTTTGTAAAGAAAATGAATCTTTGGTGAATTGGAATGAAATAAAGGATTATTTTATGTCTCATCTATCTTAATTATCATCTTGGTGACTCTACTTCTATCTTTACATTTATTTCAAAAACTAATATTTTCAGAAAATTACATAAAAAGTAAATTTCCAACAAGCTTTTTATTGATAAAAGACTAGCCTAAACACTTGTAATTAATACGTGTGAGTTAGGATGTTATTTTTTTGGATATAAACATAGGGTGCAATTCCTGTCTATTTTTCTTTAGCTTATAAAAATATGAAAATGCTTGAGTAAGATCATTTAATATCTCTTCCTAAACAACGTGTTCCCACATGGCACCCCTTCCATGTGGCATAATCCACATGGAATATCCACAATCACAGCTCCAAATCCGAAGGTCCATGTGACCTCTCAAATTTACACTTCATTAATTCAACACTTTGGGGATCCGATGCTTCGACATTTTTCTCTTCAACACTTAGTAGTCGTCGGAGTGGAGAAGTTCTGAAGCCTGAAATTTGCTACCCTTCTACCATTTTTAGATCCGATGGCCCTCAACACTCTCGAAGTCCTTCCCATGATCTAATGGTAGATGGTAATTATGGGACTTCGGTCCTCTAGGGCTCTGGGTTGTATAAGTTCAATAAGGTTTAAAACTCTCGTATTGAAAACTCCCAAAGTGGTCAACGTTGGATGACCACATTCGACGATGGAGATTCCCCTGTGCCTCCTATCATATTAGACAGCTGACGAGACTTCACGACTACAGCCTTCAGTAGTTCAAGCTTTTCCTTCCTTCCAAGATCGTCGAAGCAGCAAAGTTCCAAATTCTTACCTTTTGCGCTTGGCCTCGATCGACAATTCACGATCAACAATCTAGATCTGGCGGTCGGGACTTAACCTTTCCCAACCTTTGATTTCTCCTTTATCGGAAGACCCTCATTCACCTTCCCTCCTATTCAACGATCCAGATCTCCCTTGATCCCATGGTGTTGATTGTTCCCGAATTCAAAATGGACGGTCACAATCCCACGATCCCTTACAAAGGAGCTCTAACACTCTGTATTCTGCGTGAACTATGCAATGTAATTCTTCCTGGGATTTACGATTTCAAGGTCATAAATTTATCTCAACCACGAGACTCTGACCAACAAACCTGGCCCATATCGACCCAGTGTTTCAACTAAAATCTCTTATACCAATCTATAACATACCTAGCCTCCCACAGGTCGGGCTACACCACTTAATATGGTTGCAACACACCCAACCACCAACAGGTGAGGCATGTTGCAGTCCCGAGACTCAATTCTCTGAAGTTATCTAGAATTCAAAGGATTTATCATTAATGTTAGAGGCATAAAAATCACATCCATAAGACAATATCCATTCTACAACATAAAGAAGTAAACAATGTGCCATGCACAACAAATAACCAACAGAAAGACACATTAAAATGCATATCTCAGAGATAATTAAATACACAATGGAATAACATTATAAAGAAAATACAGAGAGCACTTGTATTTCAAGTAAACATTCTCCAACTGGCTGCAGACCAAGGATGTTCCTCCCAACCATAGACATTGTTGTTCATTTACTCTCAACAACAGGTCACCCCCAAGCTAGGGTTATGAATCCACAAGAACGGGTCCTAGGACAAATCTAAAAACACACAAAAGTTGGCTAAATATCTCTCAGGTTTCCCAACCTCACAGAAAATCCAAATTTCTATCTCTCTTTCCCCCTTAGCTTGCACAACCCAAATAAATGAACACCTTTCTCTACCATGCAGTCCCTCAGGTTGTCTCACTTCTCTCCAAGGCTCCATTTCTACTGGTCAGGAAATATCCCTATTGTAAACTCCAAGTATTCTCTATTGTGTATAGTTCTTGTTATATCCCTAAAGTGTCATGTTCATGCATACATAGAATTGGCCCTCTTACTTGCATAATTTTCCAAATCACTGTTAAGAAGCTCTACTTAAAAAATCATTTTTTAGAGCATGTACGCATCATGCACCACTACAACCTGTGTACATATTATTTCTACATGCTAGACATCCCACGTACATATTCTTTCTACATGCTAGACAACCCATGTACATAGGCTTGCTGCACAATACACAGCCTGTGCATACCTCCAAAAGTTTGCAAAAATTAAAAAGTTGTAAGGAATTTGGTGGAATTCATGAGCTATTAGAGGTTTCCCAACCAATTCACCTGTTATAGCCCGTCCCCCAACCGAATAACCATCCTTTTTTCATATAAAATAAGGTGTTGGGGTATCATTTAAAATCTAAGCATAAGAATAGTGAAACTCTACCCAATTTCACTTCCATTTCTTGCCCAAGAATTTGCTACCTTTTGTGAGTTACTGCCTCTACATTCCCTCTTCAACTCCTTTTTATTCCATTCAATCCATCCCCTTCCCTTGAGGTGATTAGTAGATTGAGAGAAGAGGCCTATTGAAGGTTCACTTGGAGAATTGTAAAGAGGAGCCCATACCAGGTTCATGGAATGGTGGCCGACAAGGATTGTAAGTTTCGGTGTTTTGTTTGATGAATAAAAGAATCTCTTTTCCTTGTCCCAAATGATGATGTTTTGTGTATTTTTTTTTTGTTTGTTTGTTAATTTGGCCGAACCTGTTGGCATCGGGATTAACCTGTGGCTTGAGAAACCACGACTCAGGGGCATCTAAGCCATCAAAATCACCCGGGGATCGCACCCGGCCTGAGACACACCAAACCTTAACATGGTTGGATTTTTTGTCCCCCCAGGTTTCGAACCGGTGACTTTAACATCATGGAGTGGCTTAACAACACACTCCGTCACCGACTGTCCTACACCTCGGGGACTGATGTTTTGTGTATTTTATTCAGTTTATACATAGCATTTGATATCTAACCCTAATTTATGAATAGAAATAGCATGCTTGTATCCCTTGTTTGCCTTGTCTTGGATGCAAGTCATCCTTCAGAGGAGAATTGTAGTCTTTGGAACTACAGAGCTTAAGGAGATCATCACCAGACGTGGGATAAAAGGTATAGTTACCGATATTCTCTTCTACTACTTTATGTTCATTTATTTTTCTATGTTTTGGGTAGAGTAGAAACTAGATTGAATTTTAGATGGCCATTTGATCTGTCTATATGTTAAACCTCGATATAGTTATAGGGGGATTTTCCCACTAGAAGAACTGGCGAACATACTGGGGATCTCTCTAGTGTTTTTAGGGAGGTTTTTGGGTTGATTGAATGGTTTTTTTATTTCCTTTTGAGTTTTAGTCAAGTTTACTAAGTCGTTTTAGGGTTTCTGGTCACCTCCAAGGTGCATGCCAGCCTTCTCTACCCTATAATTCTTCCTTGTATTTTTATTTTTGAAAAGCCTCAGAGTTGTACGCCCCCTGTTTTGGGTCTTCCCGCATACATACATGCTCTGCATAGTAGACAACCCACGTACATACCTAGGTTGTTGATGCAACAGACCGTGTCTCTGTTTCATGAAAGTATTTTTTAATAAAGAGAGAGTTTGTCTCTTTCCTGATAGAAGTTCAGACTTCTGAAGACTTTCTTGAATCAGTCAGAGTCTCTGTCCGTGGCCATATCTTGGGTTAAGTTTCGATTTACTTGTTCCTAAGTATTCTTGTGTTTTCCCTAAAAGGTTTAGAGCGATCTGTCAAGATTTGGATCCACCTCTTGATTTCTTGATTGAATCCCTACGATCCACAGTGGGCTTAGGGTATTTATCACTAGTACATATGACCAAATTTTCCATGGTTTTTCATTACTATTGCCACACTTATCCGTCGCAATTTCCACGAAATCCAAGACTATTTTTCATCGCTTGTTGGCACAGGGGAAGACCCAGGGTTCAACGCTCAAGAGAACACCAACAAAACCCTAACTACCGACCCTTTCGGCAACACTTGCGAAGTAGATGAAGTATCACCTAAGATAGAGGCAGGGGTGGTTGCAGAACTCAGATGTCTGCAACCTTAGTTGGCACACCGATTTGTGATTATATATTTTACAGGGCACTTAGCATAGATCATTCATCAATATTCAACCCTTATGGTACTTCGCATATAGCACAGAGCATCGCAGTGAATACTTAGACTAAATATGATTCAGTACTTAGCCACATAAATATAGATTAGATTCAATAGATCAACCACTAAGCATCTTGTATATCAGATCTAACATTCATTCATATATCATAAGCACATAGCATAACTAGATCTATTTACTCACATCAAGCACTTAGCCAAGAAGGAGATAAACACATTAGCTCAAAGCACAGAGCACAATACACAAATTTACCGTGGTTCACCCACACCCTGGGGCTACGTCCACAAAGTCTTTTTCTTTATATTATCTCGGTCAAGCGGTTACAGCACGGAGCTTTAGTGACCCTTACATCGCACAGGACAAAAGATCTGTGCAGCTCGCTAGATCCTTCTTCCTTGCACTTCAACACAAAACTACAACAAATTGCACTTAGCTTTTCAATCTCCTTACAATCATGTACAGATCACTTGCAATATACATCCAATCACACAGATCCAGCTACTAGAACTAAGCCTTTAGCTATACATCACATAGATGTACTACTACCCTACACTTAAATTTCCTAAGTATCTATTTTATAGATTACAAAATGTGCCTAAGCGTGGGTAAACCCATGGGCCAACATCCCTTTCCCTTTACATCAAACCAAAACCCTAAAAGGGACCTAAAAATAGGTCTTGCTTCCCTAATTTCCACTTCGCATTGCGCTCCATCTTTGGCAAGTTGTCACAGTCCCAAAAACGGTCAAATATGACCAAGTATTCTTCAAAACCTGGTCAAGTTCTAAAAGTTCTTTCTGTGCTTGCATCAAAGCCTGGGTGGCTTGTGCTGTGTCTTCTTGAGCTCGTCGAAGGCGAGCTTCGACTTGATCAACGATCTGGTGTAATTGAGTGGGCTCATTGCCTATTCCTGATGTTCTTCTTATCAAGGGTGTTGTAGAAACTGCTTGGCTGGACTGGAGTGTCTGCTGCACTTCTTTGAGTTTTCCCTTGATTCGGTTGAATAGCTCCTCTTTCTTTGCTTCTTGCTTTTCTATGAGCTCTAGCGAAACATCATTCAGCGCGGTAATTAATAAGTCAAAGTCATCCAGGGTAAGGGTAGTTTTAAGAGTGGTTTAGGTGGCCTTATCTTTCTTTCAGGAGGAGGGTTTTGGTGGCATCATCTTTCTTTTCATGGAGGGATCCTCCTCCTCTCTAGGTGGAGTAACCTCACCTCTTTTTTGCTCAACTTCTATACTTCCTAGCTCATCACCATCACCTCCCTGCGCAGGTGAGATCAGCCTAGTCTTCATGGACCTACTAGGGACATATTCAACTTTGTCATCCTTCTTAGTCCTTCTTGGCCCAAGTGTATCTAGCATAACTTCAAGGCTTTCCTCGTCGGACATGTCTGCGGGGTCTGCTGCAACAAGGATGTCCACCGACCATTCCTTGGTAATCTCATCCAAGTCATCTTCTGTAAGCTTGTAGTAGGATTGGAGCTATTGTTTATGCTCATCACCATGCGCTGTAATATAGGTGAAGTGGTTGTCCGTGCTAAATTTCATCAAAGGTCTAAACCTATGAAGTACGTTTGGGGTGATTCGCGGTGTAGACTAAATTGCATTCTTCAGTTGGTTGAAGTAGGTGTGGAAGACATCATTGGACTGCCACTGCAACGGATATGGGGCCTTCATTAATTCTGTTCTATCCATTCTGGTGTTGTCCAACAGTCTAGTGGAAACCCATAATTTCTTTTCAACCCATTCGGGGTGGAAGTCGAATGGGAATATCGGTCCAATGGCTATATTGCTGCGCCATGGAGAAGTGTCAGATGTCGTTGTTCTGATATCTCAGCAAAGCTCAATTCTTTTGATTTTTCCTTCTACAAAGTTTCCTATGGAGTCTTATGTAACTTTCCAATTTTGGCCCTCTTCTTACTTAGCTTCCTATCCTTTTTCCTAGTGAGATTAGTCTTGGTCATCCTTTTTCCATTATGAGTCTTATCTTCTCTCGACATAGTCACTTCTCGTTGCTGAGGTTCTTTCTTTAGATCCAAGGGTAATACTCCTTCATCATATGGATTAGGTATTTCAGTCTTCCGTGGTTCCTCTAACGCTCTTATAGCTTCAACATCCAGGTCCCTGGTGTTTAGCAGCTGAGATATGTTCTCTTGTTCCTCCATCAAGTAGGAAATCCTTCTAGTCATAAATTCCATGAGTTCTTGCTTCTTTTGTTCTAGGGCTTCATTTTCTTCTTTCCTCTGAATCTGGTCTTTTTCAATCCAGATCTTTCCTAACAAAGTTGGAAATGGGGCACGATCCTCAATAAATCTAATGACTTCAAACTCTTCCTCTGTCGAAGTTCCATGGGTACTCATAACTATCTGGGTAATTCTGCCACATAAGGTTACCATTTTTCCTTTAAATAATCTGATGGTTCCTAGTGAAGGGACCAGAGCAGGCCTTCCTAGGGATTCCCAAGTGCTTTCTGTCATAATGTTCATCGGTGTTCCCTCATCCAGAGCACAGTCAATGTCGAAGTCTCCTATTCTTACTTCGATTTTCTCCTTTTCTTTGAAGATCTCTGACAAACTAACATCCTTATGATCATCTAGGGTTTCTTTTATTTTCAGTAACATGATCTCTGATTCTTTTTGGGGTTCTTCCATAATTTTAGTCTCTTGATCTCCTTCAGAGTTTGCTTGTTCCATATTCATCTTATCAAGTCTAGCAATCATTCTAGGGAAATCCAATACTTCATGGTTCATAGATTTACAACAGAGGCAGCTAGGGTTTCTCCCAGGGCATTCCTTAGCAATATGTCCTGGTCTTCTGCAATTGTAACAAAGAGTTAATCCTCTCTTTCTCGTCCATGATCCCCAAATCTTCATGTACTGCGTGCTAGGATCATGATGGCTAGCCTGCAAAAATTTCTTTCTAGGATCCTGCATCCATTGGTTAGTCCAAAAATTCTTTCTATGCATAGGTATAACATATCTTTCACTATTCCTATCAGACCTATTCATATCAAACTTTCTTTTAT
>ML819613.1:0-13938 GCA_009831015.1 Picea engelmannii
GTGCATGACTGTAGCAGAATCTGTACAACAGTGAGGGCCGTACATGCCGTGTGGATGAGGCTGTTATTTGATTCGGTGGATCTCTGAGGAAGAAAGTGCCAAGTTTGGCACAGATCTGAGTTGTAATAAATTTTATGATTTGTTGAGCTGAAAATAATAAAACCCTCTTTGCTAGTTTTCCATGGAGTTGGGGTTTCCAGGGTATCTCTGGTGTTCTAAATTTGTGTGATTGGTTTCTGATTTATTCCACTGTGCATCGCAAGTTATTTAACTCAATTATATTTCTGTTATAGATCAGATTTAGAATTTGTTGTTGTTCTTCAGATTTGGGTATAAAAATCTATTGAAACATAAATTAGTTTGCTGAGTTTTAAGGAAAAATAACATCCTTGATACTCTTTAGGTGTCCCAGATACTATCAGATATGGGAGAGATGTCGTGGGGCCTCTTTAGGATTGATTTCATTAGGTTCATTACTTCTTTCTTTTAGTGTATTTCTATTGGTGGAGGCACTATGTACCGGGTTAACTCCCATTCCCATGAGTTGAAAGGCGATAGATTTATGAGAGAACAAACTTCCTATTACCTAGTTGGCAAACACAACACGTCTACAAGACTGCAGAGTTGGATTTTCCCTTGTCGAAGTGTGACCTCCCATTTCAACATGAGCAACGAGACTTCTATCATGAGATTTTTCCCATCGATCTATGATGCTAGGAGAGACAAGGCTTCTCACTCCATAGCTACTACCATTACTATACAACTAGGCCCCCTCAACGTCGGACACTCTTTGAAGGACATCATTAGGGTTTGCATCGACTCCTTCACAATCATTGATGAGGATAGGGATGGCTATTCTCCATCCTCTTCTTGTCCTTTTATTTCCACATATGATGATGATGTCAAGTAAAGGGCTCGCACCTCTTAGGGTTTGCCTTTTTCTTTCTCTTTTCTTTATTTTCATTGTTATTCATATCTCTTGTACTTTTGTAACATTTTAGCTCCAGGATTGTTCTAGACACTTCTGTTGTTGAGTAACCACTAATTGTCCTCCCTAGTCCCATTGACCTATTACTTCGTCATTTGTGGACATAAATAAATTTATCTTATCTTATCCTTTTCAACGACACAATGTCCCAATGATTTTAATGTTAGCTTTCAAGGTTTCTTTGAAAGTGTTTACCCCATGTTTGGGGGTGCTTCATGTGATGTGGGGTGCATGGTGTATGGTTAACCCTTGATGTTTAGTGATGAAATTGCACATTGGAGGTGGCTTACTCTTGGTTGCTAAGCCTTGTATGGATGCTTGCATGGCATTCTTCCTTGGAGTGTTGGAGACCTATGGATCTTGGTGACTTCTTCATGTATTCATCCCATGAAGGGAGGTTGCTTGCTTGGAGGACACCTTGCGTTGGAGGAGGAGTGCTGTGTATTCTGGAGAAGCGTGTTGATCCCTAGACAACATGGAGTTGTTTGGTTGCTTGAATGGAGGCTTACACATGACTTGAGGATGCTTTGGTTGAGGGGGTGGACTTATGTCTATGGTGGTCCCTAAGGAGGCACATGACCTTGGAATGCATTGGAGCTTTGGATTCTTGGAGGAGGAGCATTGGACCTTGG
Source organism: Picea engelmannii (assembly GCA_009831015.1). Taxonomy (NCBI): domain Eukaryota; kingdom Viridiplantae; phylum Streptophyta; class Pinopsida; order Pinales; family Pinaceae; genus Picea; species Picea engelmannii. The sequence goes on from ML819613.1 coordinate 1,621, forward strand.
GGAGTATCGCTCATGCCTTGGAGCCTTGCTTGTTGATTGTCGTCAACTTGGTGTTTGACATGTGTCACTTCCTTATACTTTGTCTCTCTGTCTCAAGGCATATGATTTCTTGGGGCATTCTTGAAGTCTAAGGCTAGGGTTTGATCCTTAATGAGGCATTGGAGTTAGGGTTTGGTGAAACCCTAAGTTGTACTTGTTGAGGAGGAGGAGAAGAGGAGACACCTTGCATGAGGCCAAGGAGGAGTTGCAAGTGGTGATTCTAGCTTATTGGAGTATCTTTGGTGGAGCTAAGGTTTTTCTTGGTCTTCCCTAGCTAGGGTTTCAAAAAGATTAGAGAGTTGTACCAGCTTGTGCTAAGCTAAGCTGAGAGTACGTATTTAAACTTCATCTCTTATTTATATCTATGAAGTTTTCAACTATCCAAAATTGTCTTGTTGCATATTTGATTTTCAGCTATCATTTTTTTCATGGTTTGGTAATTTCCAGCACTTATATGTCCTACTGATTTGACATAAGCTAAGGCTGAAATTGTCAAGGGATTAAACATTTATATTGAAGATATTAGGACAGATTTACTGCTGTAATTCTGCATTAATTTCAGTGATTTCAGATTTGGTTTATGCACAAAATTCTTAAAAGATTGCCCTAAAGGCCTGAAACTTGTTGGCATATATTTGGGATCTTTTCTTTTGGATTGCCTAGTGTATTAGGGTTGGTGTGAAGTGAAATATTGTCTGTTGTTTCATGCTGTAATTTATATTTCAGTGCAACACTAAGGATGATAATTCATAGGGATTAGATCCATGGAACCTCTAAAGCAGTGTTACCAACATTGCAATAATATCGTCGACATCACGATATTATTGCCGTTTTGAGGGTCGATGATATTATTGCTCGAAAATATTGCGATGTTTTCCTCTGGCGATAATATCGCGATATTTTCGAAAATAGCGTGATAATATCGCGAGTCGATGGAAAATGTCGTCGGGCCGTACACAACCACGAATTAAAAGCCGATTTTTGGGTTTTAAAGTGTCATTTTGCAAACAACGTGTGGGGTTTAGAGAGCAAAGGAGCAAGATGCGAGCAAGAGCCGAGAACTTGTTTTTTTTGTCATTTTGCAAACAAAAAGAGGCTAGTGATCTACTAATTAATGGTAATATTAAATTCTTAAAGTAAAAGTGATGTTATCTTTCATCACTTTTACTTAAATTTTTAACATTACCATTAATTGTTTCAAGATGTTTGAGAGTGGTTCCAACCTCATTGGACTTCATATGGAGAAAGTACAATTTTAGGTCCCGTTCCAAAATTCAGTAGAGTTAATGGTTTTCAGGATTTCAAGATTGGCAGTATTGCAACATTTCCACTAGATTCTATCATGTATGAGGTTATGGATTTGGCATTTAGTCAAGAACACCAAGCCCTCTATGTACCTAGATGTTGATGGCATTAATTGTTGAACTCTTCTGTCATGACCCTAGTAAAAATGTACCCTTCACTCAAGTAAAATCACTTATTAGGCATGTTAAGATTTTTCTATGTTATTTTAATGCTTAGAGGGTGACATTGATGATGAGGATCCTAATATATGCAATGATTTTGATGATATGTAGTTATTTGTTGTAGCATGCTTTTTTTGGACTCTAGAGGCCATTTACAACCTCTTTGTTGATGCATTTTGGTTCAGAGATGGATTGCACTTGGTGCTATTTTGGTTATATGCACCCTTACTTGCTATTTACATGAGAAACTTTGCATATTTGTGTATAATGGTTTGGATTCATATGGATGCACATGAATACATCTTCACGAACTTTGACATAGTGAGTTGTACTTGGCAGTAGCACCAATAGAGGATACCAAAGTCTAGATACTGCTTCTTCTACAGGACATCAGAATCCAATGCCAACCCCAGGACCCTCTTCCTGCAATGGAAAATCCATTTCTAGAGCCATCACCTTTGCCCATAAAGGGATCAAAGGGAATCGTTAGTTTATTTATCTGATTTCATTGTAGACGACTCATGATGATGAGATACATTTATTATATTTTTTGATGATATTTTGAGGCTTTATAGTCATTACATGATTCAGTGTTGATTGTGATGTATTCGAGTTTACTAGACATCTTATAGATCTTATTTATCAATTCTCTTTTCATATTTATGTGGGAATGCATTTCTTTGATGTTGTTATTGCTTTAGATATTTAAAAAATTGAAAAAAAAAATATTTTTGTAATTTTTTCATTCTTACGACATTTTTTGATATTTTCGTTTTCAGACCCTCGTCGATATTTTTCGCCGACACAATGTTGGTAACACTGCTCTAAAGAGGTGAAATTTTTGAATTTGCAAAAGAAACATCAATTCATGAAATTTCTACATGGTAGTAGAGCTTTCTTGTTGAAATCAATGTTTTGGTGAAGAGGGAGTTGGTATTTCAGCTGCATTGTACATGGGAGTGGTACATTGACCTTGTACAAGTTGTTTGTGTGTGAAACCCTAAGACGCTCGGGAGAAGTGTTTGAGCCCTAGAAGGACTTGTTCTACGTCATTATTGTTGATCTTTGTTTTGACGTGGATACTATTGCAAAGATACTATTGGACTTAGAGAATGTTACCCCTCATATTGTATGAGGTTTACACTTGTGATTTTGATGGATTGGGGGTATGCACCTTCATATTTTTTGATTGGGTTAATGTATTAGGTTTGAGGAAACTCACTCTTCTATGGTGGATTGTCATGGCTCATTGCATGCCTTTGCTTGATGGATCACCCTCTTGGCATATATTTGGTGATGCTGCTTGCTTGCTACCTCATATGATCATGGTGTTGTCCTTGGTATACTTGTCACACATTTTTCTCATGTACGATGGTTCTAACCCTCCAAGGGTGGTGTGAGACGTGACGTGGCATACTTTTAGTGGATGGTAGTTGATGGATTTAGGGGCCTCATCATGGATGTACATACTCTTCGGGGCAATTCCCTTATGGCATGTTCGACCATTGGCGACAGTGGGTATGTGGTGTCTAGAGCAGAGTATGTTGCTAAGTACACTTGTTTGATTGCCCCCATTAGAGCACATCACTATGGTGGGCGATTATATTTGATGATATGTTCTTGTTATATCATGGTTAGATGATGTGCATTATCTTCCAAGTCAACATAATCTTGTCTTGCATGTAGACTTGTATCTAGCATATGTGGTGTTTGTGGGGGTATTTGAGGGTCTTACTTAACATTGCTCACACATTTGAATTGACCCATCACATATGGAAAGGGATACCCATCAACTAAGGGTTTCCTTAAGTTTTAATGGTTAATTATTTCTCTTGGATGTGGTGATTTAGTTATTGGCATATTCACTATCATTTATGCATATTATTATGGAGTATTTCTCTCTAGCACACATTTCTATGGTGATGAAGCATATATCTCATGATTGTGGAAAGACCCTTGAGGATATTGGCTATCTTATGATGAGGTGGCATCCTTTGGTTGGGTAGTTGTTTGCAAGAGTAGAACGCTCCACTTGTTTTGGATTCTTTACACATCTTTGGAGGCATGGAGACCCTTTGGCATAGTTCTCTAGGTCGCTCCACATGTGCACCCGTGGTTTTAACTTTTGGTTACTTGTTTATGAGGTTGCACATGGTTTTGGATTATATTATTCTTATTTTGCATTCACCATCTTCTAGGGAAATTTGTTTATATTATTTCTTTGGGGAGATGTGTTGGTGCACGTGATTCTAACCACTTTGGTACACTTCCCTAGGGTGCACCTCTCTCGATTATTTTATATTATTTGGAGGTGGTTGCGTGTTAACTTGTCCACTCTCCTAGTGGAGCACTCCCTTATGTGGACTTATTGCACATAATCCCATTGATTACTATTCAAGGCATGTTTGTTGAGCCTTAGAGAAAGCGCCCTAACCACTTATTCTATGTTTGGTAATTTTGGTGTTGGTGTATGTGCATGTAACTACCTTGATCCATTCTCCTAGGGCACACCTCTCATGGAGTTGGTTTAGCACATCTATCAAGGAGATCTAACTACTTTGGCACAACATTTGAGGTTGTTCCACTCTTTTGGGTTTGTTATAACAACTTTGTAGACCATCTTATGCACATTCCCATGCTATCTTCTTGTGGGATGAGTAGCTATCCTCTTGGAGAAAGATTCCTAACAACTCATTGTGGTCATTCTTTGGACATTGATAAAAATATCTTATCTTATATTATCTTGAATTTGTGGATCACATCCATGCAACTCCTAGAGTGTCTCTCTCCTAAGGCTGTCTTTGTATACGACTTTCACAAAATTCAGAAAAATTCTTTGGTACCAAACTTTTGTATCTTGTGGGAGAGTCAAAACCTCCCAATTACACTCAAAATGGATTAAAATAAAATCAATAAAAAATTTGAACTCTTCCATTGTGTCTGTGGAATTTATGTGTTATCTCTATTGTGTTATTCATTAAACGGAAGCAATAATAATAATGACGAAAACATACACTATCAATAATCAAATAGTACACAACAATATTTTTAAATGGAGAATCCTCTAGGGATTAAACTCCAAATTTCATTAAAAATGAGAAAGTCTTACAATCTATGCTTCACTTTTGTTATGAAATTTTCCTTGTTACAGGGTTCTTCACATGTCTTACACTTCCTACAATTGGCTTGGAGTTTTCTTGCGTCTTCATGATGAAGCTATCTCTCGCTCAATCTATTTGCATAATTCTCTATGACGGCCCAAAAGTGCACATCTTGGCTCTCAAATTTTGTCTCTCCTTCCTTAACTCTGGCTCTCAAGGCTTTTGGTTTGGATGAGGCTTTGGTTCTTGGTTGGATTTTGCTTTCCTTTCTCTGCTTTATAACAACCCAATGAGGCTTGGAGTTTTCTTGCATCTTGATTAACTAGGCTATCTCCTTCTCCACCTTCGCTGTCCTAGTTCATAGTGCCCTCTATGGAATCTAAGCCTTCTATAATCTTTGACTCTTCCTTTAGTAGCCTTGTTGTCAAGATTTGGTTATGTCGACATGAAGAAGTCATTAGGCTTCCTTGCCAATTTGGTTACAAACGGTTTGTTACCCTTACCGTTCTCGGGGGTCATGTTGACTTGGCTTCTACATGCTTTACTTGCAACAACTATTGGTCTATTGACATGGCCTGTTGAGGAGACAACTAAGTGTTGTACACTTTAGCTTTTGTGATTGGCTTGTTGTTATGACAGAGACTCCCTAGGACTTTATTGCTTGCCAAAACTTGCCTGGATTTTTCATCCTAGGTTTTCTCCACATATCCCTTGGACCTAAAACTTTGGCCTTAGAAGTATGTTGTCCCCTTTTCTTGTCTTATCATTTTTTCCATATGGATTTTTGGGGTTTTACCTTCTGGTTGAAAAGTCCGACCTTAGAAACCCAACAAACTTTTCTTCTATTGGGTTTTTGGCATACGAGGTTTTCTCTCCTAGGTTTCTTGAGTTTTCCCCATTGGATGGAAAACCCAATAGCAAAATTTTGGCTGATTCCTTGATTGGTGTTTGACTTAGCCTTTGCTCAAGGTTTGCAACTGTGTTTTGATTGGTGCTTGGAGAGTTACACTACTAACTTCTCCTCCAAGCATTAGGTTGTCTTTTCCTTGCTTAGCATAGGACGTCGAGCGTTGCATCCTTTTTCTCTTCGCTTGGTGTCACTTGACTTAGACAAATTAAGCCCCTTTATCCATTGGCCTTTTGCTTGGTGGCTTAAACAATTCTTTGCTTGACTATCTAGATTCTATACTTAGCAAACACTGTCATTTTCTTAATTTCGCCCTCATTCCCTTGCTTAGTGAAGTGACAAGCCCCTTTTTTCTTGGTGAGTCGATAGGATCTTTTCTTGGCGGTTTAGAGGTGACTATCTTCCTTGTTGAACACAATACATCCTTCCCTTGCTAGCAAACATTGTCGAGCATGCATGCAAATTTCTTTTGTTTGGTGACTACACTAGGGTTTTCCCATTGATCAAGATTTTCATTGAGTGGGGTTTCTCCTTCTATTGGGTTTTTCTTCATCATCTAGGTTTTCTCTCCCAAGTTTTTTTAGTGTTGCCTCCTATATGAAAAGCCTACTAAAAAAATTGATTGGGGTTTTTTCTATCAAATTTTTTGGAGTCCTTTTCACAAGCCAAAAATTTTGGTTTGAAATTTGGTTGGGCAATACTTAGCCAAAACTTGCCTTCTTTGCCTTGGGGAAATAAAATGACCTTGCACTATGCAATTGTCTCTACCCCTATCCTTATTTATGATTTTCTCCAACAATCAACTCTCATCAAGATTCATATTTGGATCACCTCCCCCCTTAGTCTAGGGGATTTGAGGCTCTAGGGGTTGACTCTGCTTGTTAAAATCAACTTCAACTCTTTTCATAAAGACTTTGACTCCCGTTACATCCTAAAGCTGCACTTCAAATGTTATAAAGTTCTGTAGCAAAGTGCAACCCTAGGGGCACTTGGGAAGATTTCCCAATGTCACCACAACAACACTTCCTCTCGCTTTAGGTCGGTTCTTTTTCGGCCCAAATGGGGAAACCCTAGAAAAGGTTTTTTTTGATATTTTCTTTCAGAGAGTATGAGTGAAAGAATAGACTAGTGTGAACGTAGTTGGGCTACAGAGTTCAGATCAACAATCGAGAGGGTTCAAGTTCGAGCATGATGGAAGCAGGCATTGCTAGGCTATTAATAACATGCTCTAACTAATTGTATGGATTTCCTTTAATATGTAGAAATTAGAAGGAGGGCCCTTCCAAAGGCACACTGCTCAACAATTACAAATCAACAATAATGTAATGTTCCCAAGCCAATTTTTTGCTTGGAAACACTAGCTTACCCCTGACTTAATTGTTTTACTGTTGTGTATGCAGGTTTGCCACTGACATTACGGCCTTAGGGTTTATTTCAGTTATTCAATCACAGTTCATTCAAGATGCACTTCAACATATAAAGATCACAACAATACACAAGATATGGAACCACAACAAAGATTTGATCTTTTATTATAAGAAGGCATGCACCTGATACAATATAGAAGCAGATCTGGAATAGCTTCAAATGGCTTCAAGACAAGAATATGAGCTGCTACAAAATGCTCCTGGAAATACAAGATAAGCCTCCTAAAGGATGAAATGCAAGATGAATGCTCCAATACAAAAACTAGGGTTTGGCCTAACCCTCAAGCTGCTAGTATGTCCTGCTGAAGACTGTGAAGACCAAGGGTTCGACCCTCCTGAAGAAGAAGACTTCCAAATGTTACCAAACTCCACCAAGTGATAGTTCAGGGCAAGGGTAACCTCCTCCTGAAGTATGAAGCCCAAATACTGATTCCTCCTCCTCCAACTGCTGAAACCCTAAACTGTTACGGCCCTCCTGAAACCCTGAATATGGTCAACGATTTGGCTTGGTTGGATGAGGCCTCTGAATCACCTGAAACTCTCTAGGATGATAGATCAGGCAGTCACAAACCCCTGAGAGAAGTTTCACAATCAGATCTTAGGTAGAGCCTCCTAGATTTGAGAATTACTGAATCACCAAGATGTCCTCTTTCCTCCAAAATCGTCCCAACCTACAAATAATGATAGGGATGAAGTAACCCCTCAAGAAAGCCTCCAAACTGTTGAGCAAGGTCCTGCAAACAAAACCCTAATGCTGGAATCTCCCAAAACTCTCTCAATAAGCTGGATCGAACTGTTCCTCAACCAATGGTGTGCCCTTGCTGGAAAACCCTAACTGGTACGGCCCTACTGCTCTCCTGAATAGATGATGGATGTAGAATGGTGTGGGTGGAGTATTTCATCCCCGAGACCAAGCTTGGAACAAGGTGAGTGGAATCTTTCACCACTGAGTTGTTCTCTAGGGTTTGGAAAGTCAAAACCCTCAAAACTGTGTGCTCAAGATCTCAACAAGCAAAATACCAAATATCCAAGATGAAATGAGAGGTGCGCCCTAGCCTTTCTTTTATACCTCTATTCTATTTTCCAGTTGAGTTAGTTTAACCCCTAGGTTCAACTCCTAACTCAACCTCCAGCTTCTAATTCTTCATTGAGTTACCTTTTTGCTCTTTTTACCTTTTTCCTAAGTCAACTAAAAATATAACATTAGTTTGGTTGAATTTTCCCCTTACTGTGTGAGACTATGGTCTAGTGGGGATGCCTAGACCACTAAGTCTTCCCAGACCTCTTCATCAAGAGGTGGGGGACATTACAAATAGATAAGGTGCAACCATGAACAATAAAGGATAGAAACAATGCTTCAACATGCAAAAATGACAACTATAATATCTAAGTATTGAGCAATGATAACAACAAGCCACAAGGAGGGTTTCACCTCAACTTGATCTCTTCTTATTGGAGCTCTTCTTGACACTTCTTTCACACACCTTTGGCAAATGAAATTCTCTCTATTTATGTGATCCTACCCTAGACAAACCCTAATTAGGGTGCTCCTTGATGAGGGTCTTTAGGGTTTGACAAGGCCACAAAATTCCATGTGGAGTCTCTTCTAGTGAGGGTGCAGTGCCCAAGACTTCAACAACCCTAGCATACCTCTTTTTTGCTCAACATAAGCGCTCCACATCAAATGACCCTTTTCTACTTCAAAACAAACTTTATAAGTCTATTTTTCCATTGGGTCAGGGCTAATCTGTTCAATATTAAATGTTGATATTTAAAAGGAGTTTTCTTTAAGTTGGGGACCCTTGTCATTAGGGCCTACCTCATCAACAATAAATGTAACGCTCCATTCATGATTTTAACTATACCTGGCCTCCTTTATGGTTGGATGTTCTTCAAAGGGGGTCATTTATCAAGTTTTCTTGTTTTGCCATTGAGGTGGGTCTTGACCAAGTCAAAGGTGTCCTAGGATATCCTTAACAAGGGTGTTCTCCTTGAAGCTCTCCACTTTACCAAATTTGCACATCGAAAGTCCAAGTAGTAACAATTTGGCTCCATATGTGAATTACACTCTCCTATAGAGTATGTGAATTACACTCTCCTATAGAGTATAAGAGAACTCTAGAATCTTCGGTTTTTTGCTGATCCTACACTTGCACTACTATAAAGTGGTAGGATGGATCCAAACTTCACATCTTGTAACCCTACATTATTTATTTAATAATCTATAGAGTTTTATTCATCCTACGACCCTAGAAATAAGGCATGAGCTAAATGGCAAAGAGAACAAGTGCAGAAATGAAACTACTACTACTTTAATGCTCATATGAGCTTATTCTTTTTACTCTGTTTTGGCATTAAATGCCATCAAAGTAATAGGCCTTCAAATATTTCCTATTCATGGGCAGTGACAACTTTTCTCCATCTAGGTGACTTAAGTAGAATTTTTTTGGACTAGCCAACTCTTCAATCTTGTAGGAACGGTTGATGTATTTAGCATCAGACAAGTACTTCCACATAGGCTTGGTGTCTAGCATGTGGAAGTCGTCCTAATACCTCTCAAAACCTTAGGAAATTCACTTTCTGGGTTAATTATTAAAGTGAATGACCTTTTAGTTAAATGCCTAAGTTTATTTGGCATTAGTAACTTAAGTGAGAGTTAATTAAATCCTAGCCATTAGATCTAAAGTGAACGTGAGATTGGATTTCAACCATTGATCACTTTAGGAGATCTAGGGTTTTGGATTTAGGGTTAACTCAACGTTATAAAAGGCAGCCTAAGTGAGAGGATAAGACACACATAAAGTACATTGGAGCAAAGGAAGACTCTTTGCTCATGTGATTGTGTCACACACATAGTGAGGAGATCTCATTGATTGGGTGAAGAGCATTTCATCCAAGTGTGTAGGGGAAAGGGCCAAGGAAGGAGCAAAGGGGCAGCAAGGGAGATAGCAGCCAGGTAGGCTAGGCTATTTGTTGCATTGTATTCCTCTGATGGGCCATTATCATAGGACAAGAGCTTAGGATTTTATGAATAAAATCAACTCAGATTTGGTTTTCCCTTCGGGGTTTTTTCCATGGGTGTTTGCCCAGATATCTTGTGCAATGTGTATGGTTTTGTATTTAATGCTTCCGCTATAATTTTGTTAAGTAAACTAGCTCTGCATTTAGTTAATGCAGTGATTTTATTGGAACTAAGTGTTGGGTGTTAGGTTCAAAGAGCATTAATATGGTATCATAGTCGAGACTCTGAGGGAAGCCAGATTTGCACTGAAGATTGTGAATTTGCAACGATAAATTTTTATTGCAGGCTCAACTGCAAAGAGGGTAAAAGACAAAAAAAAGAAGAGAGACAAATCGTGCAATCGTACGGTATGGCTGTCGTACAATCCATACAACCTACAGATTGGCTGTGCGTGTGTGAGTAGATCGGGCTACTGAATTGCAACCTAGATTGTGGTATGAGAGGGTTCGTGGGTGTTGTGAAGAGACAACATGTAACTCTGAGCAGAGTTGTGGTTGGGCGCACAAGAGCTGACCGAGTGGTTGACTGCAGAGATTGTAGCAACCGGTAAGTAGTGTGTGCCGAATATTGGGCCGACGTTGCAAGTGATGGCTGTGGGTGGTCGTGAGCTGAAGGGATTCGCTGCATAATCCGACCGTATTGGTTGCTAAAGACACCGTGTTGAGAGACAACTGTCAAGAAGGAATCGCTGACCGTGTGGGCTATTGGAGCTGTCGACTGGTGGAAAGAGGAACCGAGCGCCGAACGAGTGGAAGCCGGGCAGTGGGATCGTATAGAGTAGCCACAATGAGTGGACAATTGGCGGTAGGAGCACGGGGACGAGCTACAAAGATTGCAGCCGCCAGGTGATTAGAGATCGAGCTGTTAGCTGTGGCTAGGTGGTATAGGGCAGCGACTTGTGGAGACATGAGCTGAGCTGTGTGTTAGAAGCTGTGACAACCAGGAGTAGGGGCGACGGGTGTTGGTGGCGTCAGCAAGGAGGATGAGAAATCAGGTCATCGCATGGGCTGGGCATGTAGAGAGTTGCAGGCTACTACAACAACCACAACTGCCAGAGGAAAAAGAGGCCCTCATGCGACCAACAGTTGCCAGCTAATCTGACAGGTCTCGTCTTAGAGACAACATAGCTAGCAAGGTTGTGATAGTTGGGTAGCCTCGTGTCAGCCCAGGAAGGTCTGGGCATCCCTTGGGCAGCGGGCCAGCCCCAGGCAATAGGGTAGATTTTCGGGCAGTGGCAGGAAATCAGGGAAGCCGTGGGTAGCGGATAGAGATAGCTGGGCAGTGCCCAAAAAGGACTTGGGTAGCCCAGAAAAATACTCGGGCAATAGCAGAAGGATGCGGGCAGCTTTGGGTAGGGGTCCGGGCAATGGGAAGCGAATTCAGGAAGCGGGCAACGAGCAATAGGCTTGGGCAGCGGGTTCGGGCAGGGATCTAGGCAATGAAATTTTTTTGTTGAGTGGCTTGCGAGCTATAGTGACAACAGAGTGACAGAGGACAAGGAGCAGGTAGATTTGAAGGTTGAGTAGTTCAGAGGGAGTCAACCTTCAGGTTCAGGTGAGAAGGAGCAACCTTCCAAGTCTATTGAGAAGGAGTCATGGTACGAGATGACCATGCAGGATGCTCAAGAGGAGGAGGCTTATAGGAGCATGATGAGAGGGAAGTCTTCGAAGACGAGTCTGAGCGAGATGGTAGGGATAGCTTTCGTTTCAGAGGGAGCAACCAATCAGGTGGATTGGAGAGCAGTCATGGTAGCAGATGTGATAATGAAGATAGAGCCACCTCCAGGTGGTAGAAGTACCTTCCTCGCTAAGAGGGAGTGTTGATGTATTTAACATCGAACATGTACTTCCACATAGGCTTGGTGTCTAGCACGTGGAAGTCGTCCTAATAACTCTCAGAACCTTAGGAGATTCATTTTATGGGTTAATTATCAAAGTGAATGACCTTTTAGATTAATGTGAGTTTAATTAAGTTAAATGCCTAAGTTTATTTGGCATTAGTAACTTAAGTGAGAGTTAATTAAATCCTAGCCATTAGATCTAAAGTGAACGTGATATTAGATCTCATCCGTTGGTCACTTTAGGAGATCTAAGGTTTTGGATTTAGGGTTAACTCAACGTTATAAAAGGCAACCTAAGTGAGAGGATGAGACACACAAAAAGTACATTGGAGCAAATGAGGACTCTTCGCTCATGTGCTTGTGTCACACACATAGTTAGACGATCTCATTGATTGGGTGAAGAGCATTTCATCCAAGTGTGTAGGGGTAGGGGCTGAGGAAGGAGCAAAGGGGAAGCAAGGGAGATAGCAGCTAGGTAGGGTAGGCTATTTGCTGCATCGTATTCCTATGATGGGC
>ML819613.1:43012-62987 GCA_009831015.1 Picea engelmannii
AGTTGCAGTTACCAGTGGCGCCAACTCTGTGGTGTCAGTTCTAGTGATGCGCCTATCTTGGCGCCAACTCTGTGGTATGCTATCTTGGTACCAGTTCCGTGGTGTTGATCAGTTGTCTACCCTCGCTAGGGTTTGACAAGAAGAAGAGATAAGTATTTGTTATCAGGGTTCTTCATTGTTGGTTTGCTCTTGAGATTATAGCTTGTTCATGGTTGTATTGGAATATTCTCTCTAAGAAAAGTTGGCTGGTTTTTCCCAGGATAAATATTTGTGTCTTCTTGTGCTTGTTTATCTGTTGCTTATATATTTCAGTATATGATTATTGAATGTTTAGAGAAGATAAAAAAAATGCTATGGCAAATCTAATGTTAACTAAACTAATGAAAAAATCTAACATGGTATCAGAGCAGGTTTCCTTCAGAACAATGTAATCGTTGGAAGGAAGATCGTGAGATTTTCCACATTGCTGAGATTTGCCGCTGCACATGCAATTTTCTGCTACACAGTTTTCTTTGTCAAGCTCGTTGAGCACTTATTATAAAATCGATTGGGACAAACTCCACAGATCAGCTTGCCTTGCCCTAGTGCACCTGCTACATCTCTCAAATTGACTTTCCGTCAAAATTGAATTTTTTAGGGTTTTAGGCTTGTTGACATTTTCCTGGACATTGAACCTTCTGATTCATATTTCTAACTTCTTCTTGTTGGTATAATGTCTTAGATTAGAAGATAAGCTGGATGGTGCACTTGTATATAAGATGAGGGTGTTTGCAGGAGACATACACTTGGCAAGATGATATTTATCCAAGCAGTGACAGTAGATCCGAAGGGATCTTAGATCTAGTGCACTCAGAGGAAGCCCAAGAGTTGGAGGCAACAATGATGATGTCTCCTACAATATAGAACAACTCAAATGGGACAGCAACTACTAGACTCTAGGTTTGCATATCAGGTTTGATATTTTATACTGTTGTAGCCAAAATAAGTGTTGTAACTAGAATAACAATCATTAGAGTTCTATTACTGCTATTGCTATCAAATGTTTAGTAACACTTGAATATTGTTGGTATAATGGTCATTAAGTAAAAGCTCATTGTTCAGTGTTAATGATGCACTTGTTTACAAGATAAATTGATCTCCTCTAGGAGATGTTCTTAGTTGTTAACCTTGTTCCATGTAGGTTATCTTGTAAATTCCATGCAGGTTACCATGGAGGAATGATTGGTCACAACATTGGAAGAGTGTTGAAGAGTATTGTTCTTATTTCTTGTATTTTTTGTTCCAGGTAGGTCACAAGTGATAGCTCTGAGAAGGAGCTACTGTGACGATTGTTCCCGTTCTTGTTTTTATTATTGTTCTTATTATAAGAGTATTATTCTTGTCTGTTGTTTTCCCTTGTTATTGCTCTTGTTCTGAGTAGGTCACAGGTAATAGCTTTGAGAGGGAGATATAATGACGATTGTAGGAGGCAACAAATTAGATGGTCTCTAGCTGAGACATGGAGTAGACTATCCAGACATAGAGTTGTGTACATGACCGTACACATCCCTTTAACGAAGGAGAAGAGGACGAAGTCAGAACCTTCTGGCGAGAAGGAAACTTTTGTGGGATACATAATATCTCATATAGAGATTGATTGTAAGGAGCCCCTCACCCATCTCTCAAAGGACCCCATAGCCCAAGATTCAAGTCTTGAAGAAAATACTTTTCCTCTCTCTTTCTCAACCTTATTAAATCATACTTCCTTTGGTTACTTTCTTCATGCTTATTTAGATCTAGATTTGATTTAAAAGTTAGATCTAGTTTCTTTTATTGCATGAGTTAACTTAGATCTAGATTCAAAAATTTTATATCTCAAAGAGTAGATCTAAGTAAAGAATTTCACTTACTCATTTGCAAGTTGTTCATATAAAATCTTAAGGCAAAAGTAAAGTGTTTTAAGTGTCTATATCAAGCTACTTCGTAGCTTTTACTTACTGTTTTATAACAACAAGATAAAGATACCTTAAAGATAGCCTTTTTCTAGTTTTTTCAGTTATGTCTCATTAAATTCAAATTTCTTCTTCAAATTACTTTCTGTTTTGCATGCAAAGATAGTTCTTTTTTAAAGTTAAACTAATTGAATCTTATGCATGCATGACCTTCTAGATCTAGGGAAAAGTTTCATCTCATAATCAAAGCTAGATCTAGGAATAAATTTCACTTTTTTGCATGTTCTTTATTCAGATTTCTTTAGGCAAAAAAGTAAAGTGTTTTAATTGCTTAGATCGAGCTATTTAGTATCTTTATTTACTGTTTTATAACAGCAAGATAAAGCTGACTAAAGAGAGCATTTCCTAGTTTCTTAAGTTGTCTATAATTTAAAAAAAGAAAATCTTGTTTTAACACTTAGAAAAATTTGCAGAAAAGTTGAGTTTAAGTTTTCTTTTGTTTGGGCATTCTCTAAGTGTCTTCAGGTAAATTTGAGCTAAATTGTTCGCTGTTTTCTAGCAGGTCATCGATTAAAGAGGGAGGAATTCTGCCCAATTTGACCAAGATTGGAGTTGTTTTGATCCCGAAAGTGAACCATTGAAGACCAGTTTCAAAGAAAACTTTGTAATACTTGTGATCCCAAGTTATAAGGATCATAAGTCATCCAAAAGAAAGAACGACAATTGTAAAGTAGATCAATAAAATAACTGAGGCTAAGGAGGCCTCACTCTTTTCTCTCTCCCCTTAAGGGGGAACCGGTGTGGTGGTGTGTTCAGTTTTCATGCATGATTTCCTTTTCTTACCTAAAGTTTAATCTATCTCATAATCTAAAGATCAAGTAAAAGGAATCATTTTCACTATCTTAAAGCACTACACAACCTACTCAGATTAGATTTCATTTTCGCAAGGTAGAACATTAATTGCTAGTTAGCTTCAAGTTTATGCAATTTTCAATTTGGCAAAGACCCTGTCTCCTCAGCTCCTCCAAAGAGGCTGGTCAGTGAAGACATTAGTAATCAGAAAACATTTCAATTTCAGTATTTGCTTTCTTGTTTAAAAAAAACATTTCCCCTTAGCTCCCAATGTGGTTCCTGACCCTTCCAGTTGCGAGCTAGTCTCGATTTGCTAGGAGTAAGTTTCATACATGCTGGGCTGGTTAGTGGTGATAGAATAATTAGGGAAATCTCTGAAGTAGTTAGCTTAATGCGCGGGAACACGCCTAAAAGTGACCTGAGAAGTAAGGCGGGCCCTCTCGGGACTTGGTTTTCCCACCCGTTTTGGACATCCAACACTTTTAGTGGGTTTACTGGTGAGACCTTTTGGGTTTCGGTACACTCTCCGCAAGTTTCCAAACAAAGAGCTAGCCTCTAAAGAGGCCACATTTTCTCATTAACTCAACATTAATTTATCTTAATAAAATACGCGATCTACATTGCCCACAATTACCTTAAAGGCACTGGTCTCATTTACACACTTTGCAAAGCCATATGTTTCACTTTACTTTTCAGTCATTTATTTGGAAGCAAATTTAAATTACTTGCATCTAACAATTGTGTCTTAAGTATCCTTTTATGCAAGTGTATGTTTGATATATATATCTTGGTGAATAATTGATTTCTGTACTTTTGCTTTATATTGGTTAATGAAAGAATAAAATCCTAGACTCATTTCTTGTACTTAGTTTAGTTCAAGCTTTAGTATATTTGTTAGGGACTACCCCCCTTGGCTTCGCTAGGAGTTAGCCTAGACGGAGGAGTTGAGGATTAGGTGACAACACCTTAACTCTCACTTGCCCCCAATGACACACCGAGTGGATTGAAGATTTCTTCCATGTCTCCCAAGTGTGTATAAGGCGGCAACAATACTCACACTGGATGTATCCTTTAGTCCCATTGACTTACTTTTGTGGTCATTGGTTGGACATTGATAAAATTATCTTATCTATCTTATCTTATCTTATGTGAGGTTCTCCATCTTTCTCTTCTATTTTCTTGGGTTATTTTGAATGCTGGAAATTTCTGGTATAGTTAGCTAGTTTTAAACTTGAAGAAGAGTAGTTTTTCTCCAAAGAGGATGTTAGGGTTGAGGTGAAACCCTCCCTACACCTTGCTGTAATCATTGTGTTGGATTAAAGGATTTTGCTGCTGTAATATCACAGCGAGGACTGTTCACTCTCTTTTGAGGGGTGCTTTAGCTAGGGTCTCCAGTTTAGGTGTGCCACATCTTGGCTCTCTTGAGCTTGTGGTGGAATTGCACTTGAATATTGATCTATTGTTGGCTGTTTATTCTATAAAGAAGGCTCCCACTTGTTTCTAGTTCATGTTATGGTTTTATCTATGGCGGCCCTTTATCTATGCATGGTTACACATTATTTCTTAGCTGTTTTATACTTGTTTGGAGGAGCATCTTTGGAAGATCCCTCCTATAATTTTCTGCATATTGAAGTTAATCCTTTTTCTTAGTTCGAGCATGTTTGTAACAGCCTTACTACACCTTCTCTATATTGTTCAAACCCTCTTGAATGTAAGCTTGACTCCATCACCCAATTGATAGGCACTGGTCTTGAATGTATCTTACACCTTTACTTGGCAATTCCCCCTTGTGCCGGAGGAGAGCTGGCCTAAAGAGAGAGGGGGTGTTGTTGTGGTGACATTGGACAACTGTCCTGAGTTCCCCTAGGGGCTGCACTTGTGTTTCAAGGCTTTATCACTTTGAGTGTAGGTTTAGGAGGCAACAACCTGACCATCCTATGGATATAGTATACTCACATATTTCTCGACACCCTTGATGCATTTTTAGATTCTTAAGAATTTCTTGTCTTTCGTGGCATATGGAACTTGTATCAAGTTTATGTTTTTTTGCCTAATTTGGGTACCTTTGCACATAGCTAATGGACCTTAGTCCTTTTATTGTGTTCCTTCCATGTAATCAAATATCCTCTAGCTACATGTGAGTGCTTCTTTGATTATTCTATATCTTTTGGATTCTTTTTAAATGGGACATTTGATTGGGCATGGAACATCTGAGCAATGGTACCAGCTATATGCACCTCTTCTTATGGAGTTCAAATGGTGACAAAGACACTAGTCATCATGCTATGCAGCTACACATGACATACCACCCATGCATTCTATTTGCGTGACAGACTCTTTCGATTCATTAATTCCTTAGGTAATCATTGCTGCCTTGCCATTTTGTGCCACCTTACTTTATTATTGTTTCTTACTGTCAGGAGAGAAAGGATGGAGTTGCCTTATAAAGTATTTATTAATATAGTGCTTAAGCTTATTTTAATCCATCATATTTTCTGCTTTTTGGTCATCTCTTACCAGATTTTCTTCTTTGCCCCCACTTTTTTTACTTGATTTCTATATCTTGGTGTTTTGGAGTTGCAAGACACAAAATTTCTACATATAGTAGTTTTTTGTTGTAGGCATTCGATTTTCAATTCTTTTTTCGGAAATCTAATTTCATCTAATATTTCACTTTAGGCTTACACCCAATGCTTTTGAAGCTCCAATTGTCTGCATGAAATATGCTCTGTTTCCTCTTTAGTTGTTTCTAGATTCTCTAGATTTGATTGGTGGGATGTGTTAAAAAATAGAATACACCATGCATGAGAGATATAAAAATCTGAAATTTATTATCAAATGGAGTCATTGGATGAGAGAAATTCCATTAGATTTCACTTATTAGGTATTTGTACCACCCTCTGTTACAAAAATCGGCAAAAAATCGCCAAAATCGCGAGAAATCACGATTTTTTCCGAAAAATCGCGAAAAAAATCGAGAAAAAATTGGAAAAAATCGGAAAAAATCGGGAAAAAATCGTGGGTCAAAGGAAAAAATCGCCTGTGTAAAAAAGTCTGAGCATTTAAGGGTCCGTGAGGGGTTTTTTTGGTTTTTTTGTGCATTTAAGTTTGCCGATATATTGCTGATGTTTTGCCGATTTTTATACCACCTGCTTGACCTAACCACCTCATATTTATAAAAAAATATTACTCTAACTAATGATACTTAATTAAGTCACTTAACGTAATGCGTCTTTATTACATTAAACTCGTGTTGGAGTATTAATACTCCAACACTCCACCTTAACATGACTACTATTTGTTTTTGAACTATCTAACCTCCCTTCCATCAAAGTTTCAAAATTTTACAAAAACTGATTGCATTAATATAAAATACTCTTTTATTTTCAGTGGTTCATCTCTTCAAATCTGGGAGTTGTGTTGGTGCTCCATCAAAATGTTTTATCCTTCATTTTTTTAAGGCGTAATACATCCATCTAAGCAATCACCTTGCCATCTCGTCTTACCTAAGCATTATTTCATGGAGTCCACCTAAGCAAGCAATCATCTTGCCATCTCTTTCTCACCAAAGCAGGATTTTAGGGAATCCACTTGCGTTTTGATTACCATCTTTGCTCATTGAAGCAATATTGAGTTCACTTTGATAGGTAGAGTATTCCAACTCATGGAACCCACTGGAATCTGAATTGTTGATTAAAAAAGGTAGTTCTTTTAAATGTTTGGAAGTAATCATCTTCTTCCTCATTTGATTCATCTTCTTCTAAATGCAAGGCTACATTGCCACTTTTACATTTGTTTTTCTTTTAAGTACATCACTTGCTCGACCCAAGCACTATCACCTAGTTTCCCACAATAATAACAAGTTCTATAACGAAAAGAGAGCAAACACGATGAAATGAAGAACACAATAGAACTTGGAAAAATGATATTTCTTAGATTATAAAACAGAGAGAGCACATGTCCTTTTATAGTTAAGGAATGACAAAAACCCTAAGTGTGTAAATCATAGATGCATGAACCCTAAAATGACTTAAATATACATCAAGTCTTTCATGTGTTGGCCTCATGGAGGAGGTGAGAGTGTTGTGGATTATGTTCAATCTAGCCATAACTTCCTTTTATTCATCACTTCTTTGTTTCCCCTATCCACTTCATGAACCATGCTCTTCTTTCCTTCTCCCTTCGAGTTGACACCCCCCCAGGGCCCACCCCAGACTATTTTGCGATTTGACGAGGGGGACTTGGACACCTTCTCTACCCACCTTCGACGGATGCTCCCCTCCTAGACCCAGTTCTCCTTACTTGATTCTGCATCTACCAAGTATAACTGCCTCTCATCGACCATTTGGGATACAACCCTCATATCCTACCCTCACTCCACCCAGTCCACTTCCACCTCCCCAAAAAACGACTCTTTCCCTATGAACTGATGGTATGACGAGGAATGCAAGGTCCTCCACCACCAACTTCAACATGCATTCACCCATGCTCACCCCTCCTACCCCAACCTCAAAGATTCCTATTGCCGTTTCCTCCGCTGCAAGAAATTCTCCTTTGTCTCTCAGAGGAGACACGACTTATCTAATTCCCTTTCTCACTCCCCTAAAAACTTCTATCGCGCCATCCTCCCCCGCCGCTCCCCCCTCCCATCCGACCTGGACTCCAGATCCATGTTTTCCCACATATCCACTCTCTATGATATTCCTTGACAACCCCAGATTCAAGTTACCTCTTTGCCCTCCTCATGCTTCTTATTCTCAGACAGTGACATCAGAGAGGCCATTTGGGTGATGAATAGTAGCAACGCAACAAACGAGGAAGGTTTCTAGGCAGAGTTCTTTAAGCAGGGTCTTCGTGCTTCGGTTTCTCACTTGGATGATCTCTTCAACCATGTGGTCCGTACAGGTTTTCCTTCAGCATGGTCACAACACATCATTCAACTAATATGCAAATCAGGCCCCGGCTGGGATCCCAACAATTACAAGACGATCTTGGCGGGTCATACATTCTCAAAGCTCTATGCTACAGTTCTCCATATGAAGCTCTCTAGTGAGCTTGAGCATAGACACCTTAGAGCTTGGGGACATGTAGGATTCTGACTCGCTCATTAGACCATTGATCACATCTTTACCCTCTGGGCCATCATTGAGGAGGCATGACATCGGTCTTCGAAAGTCTACTGCTGCTTTTCAGATTTTCGGAAGGCTTTCGACTTCGTCCCGAGAAAGTCCTTGTTCCAGAGGCTCAAAGACATTGGCATCTCCCAGACCCTACTGATCGCCATCATGCACCTATTTGAGTCAGTTCTTGGTTGTCTCTATATAGTTCATGGGATGTCGGATTTCATTAGGGGTACCATTAAGGTTAAACAGGGTTGCCCCATATCCACCACATTGTTTGGGATTTATATTGATGAGTTAGAGGCCTTTCTTCACAAGCATATCCAGGATAGTGACGGGTGCCTCCTCCACCAGGTTTTGATATCCATCTTGCTTTTCGCTGATGACGTGGTCCTCCTAGCCTTGTCTCCAGAGGGCTTACAGAGACAGTTGGATGCCCTAGATCTCTTCTGCGACCTTCGGTAGTTGACCGTCAACCTGGGTAAAACCAAGGTTATGTTCTTCAACGGGTCGAAGAAGACCGTAGACCTTCATTTCTTCTTTAAAAGGGAGGAGATTGAGATCACCATCACCTATACATGCTTGGGAGTTCAATTCTCAGGACCCTGCTTCAGTTTGCGACTAGACCTCCAGCCTCAGATCACTAAGGGCTACGGATCTTTGGCCCTTCCCGAGAGACAGTGTTTCTGCCACCATTTTCAGGACATCTCATCCAAGATGTCCCTCATGGACTCCCTTATCCGATCCATTGTTCTCTATGGCTGAGAGATTTGGGGGCCTTCTTTACTGGAGTCTGATTGGACCTCAGTTTAGAGAAAGTCTAGACCCTCCTTCAATGCATCATTAGATGCAAGCACAAAATTCCTCATCACATCATCCTAGCAGAGTTTGGGGCTTGCCCCTTCCAACTTGAGATAGTGTTTGGACTGGTCTCTTTTCTGCATCGCATCCAGAGCTTCACTGACTCGGAAAAGGGGTGAGAATGGTACGCGTACTTGGCCTATTGCTCTTCTGAGACCATTGCCCTCTTTATCCCATCGGGTCGGGCTCGAGGTTGGTTCGCGGGGGTTTCAGATCTTTTAGAGTCCGTGGGTATCCAAATAGATCGTCTCCCTCCGTTTAGATATTCCTTGGATGCGCATGGCCAACTCCTACCAACTAGACAAGTGTTGAACAAGATCATCAGGGATGACATTTACATGCAGTTTATCCAGATCACTTGGGTTAACCCTCCTGGTGGGTTACACCCAAAGATGGCCTTTTATGCTGAGCACTTCTTGGAGCTTAGAGACAGGTTCATCGTTCGACCACATTTTACACTCCCCCACTGGGTACACGTTCTTCGCATTCCTCTAGGATAGTTCAGAGAGGGCTCTCATAGACTTCGGGTAGAGACAGACCACCAGATCGATCGACCAGACAAGATTTGTCAGCTATGCCAACTACAAGAGGTCGAGACTAATGGGCACTTCATCTTTCGTTGTGCCATCTATTATGAGATCGGTGTTAGAATTGGTAGCTCAGAGGTACTTTTGCATTGGCGGTGCCCAACATGCAGAAGTTGTCGAGCACACTGAAGAAAATTGAGGTACTATGAGGCTGCCAACTAAGGTCTGTCTTTGACCTTGAGTTTGGCTCTAAGTTCAATCTTCAAACTGTCCTTTGCTGCCGTTTTAGGACAACAAACAATTTTTCACTTTTCTGCTCATAAATTTTATTCTTTGAGGTGCCCTCGCAAGTGTTTTCGAACCGGTGGTTAGCATATGCAATATATCTCAAAACAAGTAACACTCCTCTAGATCTTTACAACACAAATAAGCTAATCTACACTCTAAGCATGCATGAAAATAGGAAACATGTATTTTTGGTCAACATGACCCTGGATAAACCCCCCCCGGGAAAGCCGGTTTGGAATGAAAGTATATATAATGATGATCTCAAGCAGTGAATACAACAAGTAATACAATACAAGAAAACTTGGTATGATAACAAGCTCCTCTCAAGCTTGTAGCACAGGTTCCAAGATGAATGCGCCTAGGAAAGTGTGCCCTCTCTCCTTGTTGCTCTATCCACTGAACTGAAGCGCCCTAGCTCCTCCTTGGCCCAATGAAGAATCCCTTGCACACAATCCAACGGTTGTGTGCCTCCTCAAGCATGAACCAAACAGATCTGAGATCGAACAAGTCCTCCTAATGCTTGCTAGGTGTGCGCCCTCCTCCTAGTGTGTGCCCTCCTCCAAGCAATAACAATCACCATAAAACAATGAGGGTCTAAGCCTCCATAACTCCTCCATGGATGGAGGCACCCAACCTTCCCTCAAACATAGCTTCCATTCCCATCTCCATTGCTCCTCTCTAGCTCTCCTAGTGAACAAATGAGTGAATGAATCTACTTAGGCCCTATGCGCCCCTCTTGAACTCTTCATAAGGAAACCTAAGATTGGATGGCTAGGATCACTCCAAGCCATCTCTAATCCATGGTTGAGATCTCACCAAAAGTATCTCAACTCAAAACCAACTTTGGGTTAAGTTTCCTAAGTTCACTTTATGTCCCCTCATTCACACACTTAGTGAATAATTAGTCACTTTTGCCTTAAGTGACAAAAATTCAACTTTTTGACTTAAGTGAAGTCAAAGTTGAATTAGATATAAAGTACAAGGTACATAGTCCCAATGTATTTCCCACTTGTGGTTAGAGACCCAAAACCACAAGGGGACCACTTCCCAAGGTACACTGAAACTCAACACACACTTTCACCCTAGTGACTTTATAATGCATTTTTATAAAGTAACTTTATAAAGTGATTTTTTAAAGTTGGGTCTTTTAATTTTTTAAGTGTAAAAGTGATTTTATGATGTTATGGGTCACTTTAGTGACTTAAGTGACCTCAACAAATGATTAAGTCGTGACCATTGATCTCACGAGGGCAAGATCTAATCTTGACCGTCAATCTCATTGGAAGATCAAGGGTTAGGGCAATTACATTTTGAAAATGCATAAAGGTAGCATTAGTGGAGAAGGTGGGTGCACACTTTGAGGAGAGGAGTGGGAGGTGAAGGGTCACGTATCCCAAGAGATCTTTGAGCGTGGAGAAAGGAGAAGGACAATAGGCAGGAGAAGCGCACCTTTCAGGAATGAAAGTGGGCATGCATCCCAAGGCACTTACAACTAATATTGAACAGGACTGTACAACTGCTAAAGAAGTCTGTACTGTATGGATTTGCTAAACCGTACAACTGAGGTATGCACTGAAATTCGAGGCTCTGATTTCAAGGCAAATTGCTGGGTTTAGAATATGTATTTTTTCTTTGCTGCTGGTACAGAAAATCGTGCACACTGTTCAAGACAATAAATCCTGAAGTACAGGTCATACAGTGCAACATTGGACATAAAATTGATGCAGTCTCAGAGGTAGAGACATGGCACGAATTTCTAGAGTCTTTGGCACAATTTTCTAGGTATAGAAGAGGCACATTTTCTGAGCTAAGTTTTGTTATATTCATGTTGTAAATGGCTGTTGTAATCTCAGTATCTTTCTCTGGAGCTTAATAAAGAAATATCCTTAATTTGTCATTCTTTCTCGTGTATTCTTCATGGGGCAGAGCCCAAATTTTTTATGGTGACAAATGTGTATTTTGTCTACTGTTCGTGAATGATTCCGCTCCTGATTTAGTTCTAGATCTATATTATTTAGTGTTTCTGCTCATTAAGTGCAGTTAGTATTGGGTTTTCATGCTTGACTGTTGAGACTTAATTGGAGATTGAAATCTGAATATGATATAGTGAGTTTCTGAACTATTTTAACATGGTATAAGAGCATGTGTTCTGAACAAAGATGACTTCCAGCATCAGGTTTGAAGATAGGTTGGAGGGGATCTCCAACTACTTGCAGTGGAAGGTGAGAGTCACAAGTGTTCTCAAGGAGAACAAGTTGTGGTCGTTTGCGGACACCGTCGTGCCAGTACTTGCGTCATATCCCATAGCTCTACACATCCATGAAGAGAAGGAAGCCAAGACTCAAAATATCATCTTGGATGGAGTTAGAGACCATCTTATTCCACACTTGGCTGAGAAGAAGACAACCAAAGAGACGTGGGATGCACTGAAGAGTTTGTATGAGGCAAAGAACGAGAACTTGAAAATGGCTCTCTGGGACAAGCTCCATAGTGCTAGGATGGCCATTGGAGAGAGTGTGGCCACCTACCTCACCCGGGTTGCACAGGTGAAGGATGAATTGGCAGCTGTTGGAGAAGTTATTCCTCACTTAGAGTTGGTGCAGATAGCCCTCAAAGGCTTCACCAAGGAGTGGGAGGTTTTCGTGAATTGCATGATGGGGAGAGAAAAGCTCCTTGAGTGGAGCAGATTGTGGGATGACTTTACAAAGGAGGAAATCCGGGAGGGGTCTCAGGAGAAGGCAGTGGATGGTGCAGACGATAAGAACGTTGCTCTTTTGGTAAAGAGCAATGAGAAGAAGAAGGACATGAGCAAGGTGAGATGCTTTGCATGTCACAAGACTGGCCACTTCGTTAGTCAGTGTCTGAACAAGAAGAAGAAGTCGGAACCAGAGGTGTCAGCATCAACATAGATTGCAGAGTTTGCTAAGAGATATGAGAGGGAGATCTCTCTCATGATTGGTCCCTTGGGCAATGGGTGCCTAGCGTTTGAGGACATTGCGTTGTGGTTCGTGGACAGTGGAGCTTCTCGACACATGACAGGGATGAGGTCAGTGTTCCTCAGTCTTACAGAAATAGACTCAGACTGCAATGTGAATTGTGGAGCCGACCCACAACTTGCAGTAAAGGGGGTTGGAAGTGTTAGATTCCAACTAGAGTCAGGAGGTTTTCTGGAGGTTGCCGAGGTATTGTATATTCCAGAGTTGACTGTTAACTTGCTCTCAATGTCAGCTTTGGATGAGAGTAGATTTGGAGTTGTCTTCTTTGGTGGACATGTGTTTTTAACTTTTTATATCTTGTAGGAGCAACTGCAGACACAACAATGATGCTTGGTGTCGGGTATGAGAGGCTGTACAGGTTGTTGGGACGACCTGTGTTGGGGTCTAGTGGATTACTGTATTCAGATTCTGTGTCGGAGAGTAGGCAGGTTGCACGGGAGAGAGAGTTGATACCAGGGACTCAGTCCTCTTTCGGGACTCTTAGAGGACTCAACAGGCATGAGCGGACACAGATGGATGCTCAAGAGAGTGTGCAGTCTCCTAGGAGCATGTAATAGCAGAGGTAGCAACAAAGGCTTCTAGTGCAGTGGGAGTAGTGGCTTCCTGTTCAGAGGGAGCAAAAGACTTCTAGTACAGGGGGAGCAACTATGACAGCTGATGAGTTGGAGATGGATTCTGGTGGTGATACCAGAAGTACCTCTCTCGCTAAGAGGGAGTGTTAGAATTGGTAGCTCAGAGGTATTTTTGCATTGGCGGCACCCAACATGCGGAAGTGACTGGGCACACTTTCTTCCTAGTGACTTTATAATGCGTTTTTATAAAGTGATTTTATAAAGTTGGGTCTTTTAATTTTTTAAGTGTAAAAGTGACTTTATGATGTTATGGGTCACTTTAGTGACTTAAGTGACGTCAACGAATGATTAAGTCGTGACAGTTGATCTCATGAGGGAAAGATCTAATCTTGACCGTCAATCTCATTGGAAGATCAAAGGTTAGGGCAGTTACTTTTCGAAAATGCTTAAAGGCAGCATTAGTGGAGA
The DNA here is from genome assembly GCA_009831015.1 of Picea engelmannii. NCBI lineage: Eukaryota > Viridiplantae > Streptophyta > Pinopsida > Pinales > Pinaceae > Picea > Picea engelmannii. Next base: position 56,628 of record ML819613.1, read on the forward strand.
AGGGGGGCACACACTTTGAGGAGAGGAGTAGGAGGTGAAGGGTCACATATCCCAAGAGATCTTTGAGCGTGGAGAAAGGAGAAGGACAACAGGTAGGGGAGGTGCACCTTTCAGGAGTGAAAGTGGGAACGCATCCCAAGGCACTTACAGTTGATATTGAACAGGACCGTACAACTGCTAAAGAAGTCCGTACTGTACGAATTTTCTAAACCGTACAATTGAGGTATGCACTGAAATTGAGGCTCTGATTTCAAGGCAAATTGCTGGTTTAGAATTTGTATTTTTTCTTTGCTGCTGGTACAGAAAATCTTGCACATTGTTCAAGACAATTAATGCTGAAGTACATGTCGTACAATTCAACATTGGACAAAAAATTGATGCAGTCTTAGAGGCAGAGACTTGGCACGGATTTCTAGAGTCTTTGGCACAATTTTCTAGGTATAGAAGAGGCACATTTTCTGAGCTAAGTTCTGTTATATTCATGCTGTAAATGGTTGCTGTAATCTCAGTATCTTTCTTAGGAGCTTAATAAAGAAATCTCCTTAATCTGTCATTCTTTCTCGTGTATTCTTCATGGGGCATAGCCCATATTTTTTAATGGTGCCAAATGTGTAATTTGTCTACTGTTCGTGAATGATTCCGTTGCTGATTTAGTTCTAGATCTATATTATTTAGTGTTTCTGCTCATTAAGTGCAGTTAGTATTGTGTTTTCACGCTTGAGCTTGACGGTTGAGACTTAATTGGAGATTGAAATCAAAATATGATATAGTGAGTTTCTGAACTATTTTAACAATTGGGGGGCGGTTTCACTGCTTATTCAGGCGGACTTAAACCCTCACTGGCTTCTTCGGGTATCCTGATCAGCAGTGCTTAGTCTTATTATTTATACATACAGGAGGCCCTCAGGCTCCGAGCTCATACTCTTCAGCCTCCTATGAGACTAGACCTTATTCGGTGGATCACCTCCCTCTTCACGATGCTACCCTTGAGAAGGGGCACTAAGAGACAGACCGACACCAATGCAGCTCTGGACTCCAGAGAAATGCAGACCCATGGGACCTCTCCCTATTCCACGAGATTTCATTGTCATGACCAGACTGGACCGCTTGCCAGGAGACAGATGAGATCCCCCAAGCCTCGTCATTGTACTACCTCTTCTAGTTAGCAACACAAAAATCGATCTATGCATCCCACCAGTTCCCCTCTAGACATCCTACTATACTCAATTTTCTTTATTCGTTCTCAGATGGCAGGAGAGGTGGGTCCATTCCATGACAGACCTATTTCATTACCTTTGGTTCCTCCTGCTCCTTGATCTTCTCCTATGGTACATCTCCCCTTCAGAGTAGGTCCCTGGGCTTTGGGCCAAGGGTTGTTCATGCCTCAGCTTAGATCTTACTCCCTACTACTATACCTTCCTTCACTTTATTGTCTGCATCTTTCCTTTTATAGGAGACCTTTTGGCATTCCTACTTTGTAATGACATCATTGTATTCAACAGTCCCTTTGACCTACTTTTGTGGTGATTAGTTGGACATTAATAAAATTATCTTATCTTATCCTATCTTATCTAAAGCATGAATTAGACTAAGTCAACAAGTGACTTTATTAATATGCCTCAATCTATAGTCTAAATGACCATTATTAACTAAATAAATCTAACATCCCCCCCTTAATGATCATTCTAAAAACTATCCTAGGTTTGTACCTAAATTTTACAAATTTATTTCGGCTAAGAGACTTGGTGAAATTGTTTGCAATATTTCAACTCGACTTCTCCAACTTCTACAAGTTGTCATATAAAATGACAATGCACATCATGATGTTTGGTTCGCTCATTGAGGTTCTTTGCCAACTTGAGAACTTCCTAGTTATCAAACTGTCTCACATGCCACTTTGACTACTGCTCTGTATTTTGCTTCTATAGGGAAAAGTGAAACTGTATGTTGTTTCTTGTCAATCCAAGAAACTGCGCTTGTGCCAGGACCAATGTTTTAAAACTCGAACTTGGCCTCGAAATCAACTAAGGGTCAACTAGGACTCGGCTCAGAATCAGATCCGTTTGAATTTTATGACTCAATTTACTAAAAAAATACATAAAATATTAAAATTTTAATGAAAAATATATTTTAAAGATTCCCAACCATGATTCCAAACCATTAGAGACAAAATGTTCAAAGTATGCTCATGTATGTACCATGTAAGGTTTGAATATATCAAAATGTCACCGAGTGCAATACATATCAGARACAAATTAAATAATCAATGAGGCTCTAAATAGGCTCTATAGTCCAAAAAACAACATGCTACAAGCTACTGGCCTACTACATATCACTGATCAACATGATCAATTATCAAACTCATCACCACTGCTAGAAATGGGATYGTCGATATGAGGTCGAATCCAACTCTTCAATGCTACGACAAAAGCTCCAAATGCTCAATGAGAGAGGCGTGAGGCAAATAAGGAGGTCTCTATATAGTCTATTTTTAGGTTTAGGGTGATAGAATTTAGGGTTTATGTAATTTTTTWWWWAAAATGAAMTTTTCCTCATACTATGTGCTGTAGTGAGGAAATAAAACAACTTGACTAATTAGGTATGGACTTGGTCGAGTTGGATTGGTTTGGTGTCGAACCAACTGAGTCGTACATCGACCTAACCAATTCGGTACCAAACCTATCCCCGAACCGATTAGATGGACAAGTTGATATGGTTTGAGGTCAACTCGGTCAACTTGACCGAGTTCGAGTCCGAGTTGACCGTTTTTTAAAACACTGGCCAAGACTGAACACATAACCTGTTGTATATTTTTTGTCATCCACAGATCTTTTTCAATTTGAGTTTAAATACCCACACTATTGAGGCTCCTTTACTTTTCCCATATAGAATGCCAAAATCCAATGTTCTCTTTACATACCATTGCATTGCCTTCTGTCCAATGTTTTGTTTTTGGAGCTTGCATAAACCAAGAGATATAGCTTAGTGCATAGCTCAAGTTGAGTCTAGTGGTGGTAAGATAGATCAAGCTACCTACTAGTTGCTTGTATACTGGTTTATTGATTGCTTTTGAATCGGTCTTGTCTGAAAGTTTCATCACTTTCTCCATAGGTGTAGATGAGATTTTGCAATTTGCCATCTTGAACCTGTTTAATAAACCTTTGGCATATTTTGTTTGTGAACAAAAATATGATTATCTACTTGCCAAACTTCTACACCTAAGCAATGATGTAGGAGGTCTAAATCTGTCATGTCAAAAGCTTAACATAACTTAGATTTTACCTTTGCAATTGCTCATGCCTCGCTACTATTGGCGATGATGTCATTAACATATATCACTAGAATTATTGCCTCACCATTCTTGCTTTTGATATAGAGATTGGAGTCAGAAGGACATCTTTTGAATCTTTTCTCTCCTAGACGTCTATCAATTTTGATGTACCATGCTCGAGAAGCCTACTTGAGCCCATGAAGAGCTTTCTTTAATTTGCAGGTCAGATGTTCATTCACTAGACCCTGAAATCCCTACTGTTGGTACATGTATACTTCTTCATCTAGATCACCATTAAGGAAGGCACTCTTCACATCCATTTGATGTAGTTCCAGCCAAATTGTGCTACCATCACTAGAACCAAGCATATTGTACCTATTTTTGCAATAAGAGAAAATGTCTCTTTGTAGTCAATACATTCCTTTTGAGCAAAGCCTGTGGCAACCAGCCTTGGTTTATGCTTGTCAATGGGTTTCTTTCCTGGAGGTAGCTTTGTGAAATCCCATGTTTGATTCTTCATCAAAGTCTCATGCTCGGCTTGCATAGCCTTTACCATTCTGGGTTGCGTTTAGTTTCTTCATAATCCTGAGGCTCAAAAGAGTTTTGAATGTTAGTCATCAAAGCATAATTCACCATACGAGATGTCTTACCTCTTTTTGGTTTACGTTCATGACTCACACTAGCTGGCTCATCCCAATGAGCACATCATGGCTAATACATATTGTGTTTGTCTTAACATCAACCAACCTATAAGATTCATGGTTGTCATTATACCTTGTGAGCATCATGTTCTGGAATTTTGCATCAAGTTTGGTTTGTTTTCCTTTAGGAACCCATGCATATACCATTGAACCAAAACTTTGAGATGACTCACTTGAGGTTTTTGTCCAGACCATGCTTCATTTGGAGTCTTGTTTACCTCTTTTATTGGAAACTGGTTGAGAAGATACATTGATGTGTGTATTGCGCTCGCTCAATACTTGTAGGGAACAAACTTGTTCTCTAACATATACCTAAGCATCTCCATAATGATATGATTTTGCCTCTCTACCACTCTATTTTGTTGTGGAGTGTAGGGTGTGGTTTAATGTCTTTGATTGCGTTCTTGAGTATAGAAATCAAGATTCCTTAGAGCAAAATTCTCTTTCATTATCTGACTTGAGGAATTTAATGCTCTTCTTGGATTGGTTTTTTAATCAAAGCCTTGAACTTCTTGAACTCATTAAACATGTTACACATTCGATTTCAATTTCAAAAAATACACCCACATCTTCTTGGAAAAGCCATCTGCAAACAATAGAAAATACCTGACACCGGAGAATGATGTTGTCTTCATAGGCCCACAAATGTCAGCATGGATTGAATGAAAAACTTCTGTAGCTCTCCAAGCTTGTGCTTCTTCAAACGAAGTCTTGCATTGCTTATCGACCTGACATGCTTCACAAATTCCTTGTTGATTTTGTATATCTGGAAGGTCATTAACTAGACTTTCTTTAGCCAAATAAGAAAGAGATCTCAAGTTCAAATGTCCATGCCTTTGATGCACAAGATCATTGCTATTTTGACCACTCTTGGCCATCAAAGCATACTCTTTTGCCTCCCTTGCATCAATTGACCATAAAATCCCATGCTCTTCAATACTAGGATCTAGTGTCTTCTTACTGACTTCATCCACGAAGTAGCATTTATGATTGTTGAAAATCATGTCAGTGGGGGTTGTGCTTCATGATTTCACTAACATAGAGTAGATTCTTATCCATTCCTAGAACGTAGTGAACATTAAGAAATATTGGTTGTTTACTTGATAGGGTTATATACACATTATCCTTGCCTTTGCCTTCAACCTTCTATTCCTCACCACCAAACACCATAGAATCATTAGAAGATTCATTAGTAGCATAATTAGTATACCAATCTTTCCTATTGGTAAAATGACAAGATGCCCTTGAATCTATATACCAAGCAAATGTTTTCACATTGTCTGCTTTACCCCATGCTGTAAACACAAAGAGGTCTTCCTCTTCCTTATGTTCTCTAACATTGGCCCTTGGTTATGTTAAGCATCATATCGCTGTTTCCAACACTCTTTCTTTTTGTGGCTTAGCTTTCCACAACAATAACATTTCAAATATTTTTGATAACCCAGGTCATCTCTCCTCTTGCTTCCTTCTACATTTCTACTTTCATTGTTCTTAGCAGACTTGCCTTTGCCTTTGAAGTTGGCTGCTGAAGCCATTTTTGAACCCTCATTATCGCAGCTACTTCGAAACTGTTTTCTCCATTTGTCTTGCTACAAGAGCTTAGTGCTCAGATGCCCTAACTTCACGTTGACATCAGTGGAAGTAATGTTTAGGGTTTCAACAAAATGCTCAAATGAGGCTGGTAAACTCTTGAGAGTAATTACCACCATGTCTTCTTCCATTTTCCACCCAAGAGAATTCCATTGTTCTCAAAGGTCTCTTATCTTCAACAAATGATATTGTGAAGATTCACTTGCATCCATTTTTATCGAAAATAGTGAATTTTTAAAGGAGGCTCTACCTTTATCTGAAGTTTCATGTAAATCCTTAGGTCGCTTCCAAATAACTGCAGCATCACCCCTGGTCTGCACTTGGGGAAGCATTTCATCAATGACTGACAGCTCTATCAGCGTCACTGCTTCTCTATTTTGTTCATTAAACTTGGTTTGATCATTTCCAGTGGTTGTTGGTCGTGTTTCCTTGCCCAACACAAACTGATCTAAACACCTAGACTGAAAATGACCAACATATGTTGCTTCCACGTACTAGAATTCTTCCCAGAAAATGTCTGGTTAACTTCTAACATAATGTTAGACAAACTAGCCATTAGAAGTTAGAACACACAAACACACAAATTTCAGCCTAAATGTTGCTGAAAATCAAATCTGTAACTGAAATATAGACTTACAGCCAAGAAAACTGAATTTTTCTTCCCCCAAATTGAAGATTATGGAGATAAAAGCGATAATTCTTGTTGGAAAACTGATAAATCTTCTGAAAAATGCATAGATCTATTGCAGATCTGCCAAATACCTGCTAAACTGGTTCTGTTTTTTCTTCCCCAAAACA
>ML819614.1:0-20335 GCA_009831015.1 Picea engelmannii
TGTTGTTTTCTAGGCAGCTTGTGGAGGTTTCCTTGTAACTTTTTCGAAGGAATGAAAAGCTAGATTTGAAGTAGTAATTAACTATGTAGGTGTGTAATTGATTTTATGCTTCTGTTGTAATTAACTTAGGTTAGTTCCTTCCTTAGCAATGCAACAAAAGAATAATTTTGCAAGGTGGCTTTCACAACGCCAACTAAATATTTCTCCATAGATTGTTTCAGTCACATTTTTGGCTCATCTAGCCTCATCTTTCCCTTAAGTAGAATTAGAACTTTTCCTTAAGTAGTATTGAATTGCTTATTAGTCCTTTCCTTTGCTAAACTAACCCTTGTAGTCCTAGGATGAACATGTCTCCTCCATCTTAGATAGATGCATGTATGGAGTTTGCACACATAGTGCACAATACCTCTCAACTTTGTACAAACCCCAAGTTGACATTTAAAGTAGACAATTGAGGAAGTTCAACGGTGTTGTTGTAACTCTTTGGCCTCCATCAAAGCACTTTAATCAATTTATCATTTAGATCAGTTTGTTTGTGAAGATCAACAACCCAATTATTCAATTCGTGTAAGGACCCCTGTAGTTCTTTAATTTCTTAATTAATGTTTTGCAAATGTTTTCCTCATTTACCCATTGTTTATTTTTCATGCTCGCTTGTGTCACACTTGTTTATTTATTTTCTTATGTGTCGCACTCGCTTTCTCGTTGCTAACAATCTTAGAGTGTCAAGTACTACCAATAATGCACCCCAAAGCGATCTTTCATAATGATTAAAATTTTCAATGTAAAGCCTCCTTATTCGATTTCATGCAGGTCTTTGCACAATTGATTTTTGAAAGGGTTTGCAACTCCACCTTTTTTACAATTCAATGACTCTTATCCTTTAATTTGTACAATTCAATGATCAATTTAAAAACACTATTGATTTTGGCATCAATCAATTGAATCTTTAACAATGCTCCAAGCAACTCTTAGCCTTCTTATTACATGATTTGAATAATCAATTTTTTTATGTCTTGTAACTCCATGTGCATTGTGTTGATTGATAGGTTGCAATTGTATATTTAAGTGGCAAAACTAGACATACAATATCCACCATCAAGCATTCAAAATAAATGATCAACCATTGCACACGAGCACTCTTGGTGTACCTATGATCCCTTTATTCAAATTTCAAACAGATCTACGATACAATCACTAACACAAATAAAATAAAATAATAATAAATATAATTTTATTAATAGATGCGGCACACGAAGTTGTCAACTATGCTTCTATTATACTTTCCAATGAGAAGAAAATGAGCTTCCAATCATGATAATACCATCAACCCATCAACCCTTTCACAAGTTGAATGCCAAAACAATTTCATCCCAAACTAGCATTAAACCTCCCAATTTGACATCAAGAAAAAAATGTTTTTTGTTTTCCAACCATATCACCCACAATACTCCGCTAATCAAAGTCACAAGAATTGTGCTCAAAATACTTTTGAGTCAAAGATACATAATTTGATAATTCAATAATGTGATGGTAATAATTGGTCAACAAATGCCAAGTTATGCAAGATATGCATGAATGTGTATCACCAAAGGTTTACAAAAGATTCAGGAACTAATTCCAAACATTTCTTACTTTATCTCTGATTAAAAAAAAAAAAATACACTAGAGTTTTACCAATAACATATGAAATTATGTACATAGGAAGTGAAAAGAGTCATGTGATGAGGTTTGGACTGATTTAGGTCGCGACGGCTAGGGTTTTTCCCTAGCTGCGTGCTCAGTCCCTCAGGTTGGATCCGACCTGACATGGCTCCTTCCTCTTCTTTCGTCTTGTCTTTGACGCTTGCGATTCAATGCAGTTCCCTTAGCATGGTGGCGACCGGATCCATTTCCATGTCGCCCTCCTCCTCAAGCTCGCCCAGATATGTGGGATCCAATTTTCCAGCAACAACAACTGCTTCGAGTGGTGCCTCTCTTCATGGTGGAAACAATTCTAGCATGACGACGTCTCCCTCAACATCTCCTGGTCCTGGTTCTCTTGGTAATGATTTCTTTAAAGATATTATGCAGAATGCCTCTAGTTCCTTTTCTCATTTGGTGCATGAGGCTTCAACTATTTCTCTATCATTAGGGAAAATTGTTGTCTCTATGGTAGTGCCTTATAGTAAAATTTCACTTTGTCATTTCAATGGTCTTTGGCTACGCCCCGCCGATCTGCACAACTGGATTTCAGTGTTCTGGCTCTCCAAGTTAAAAGATGAAGCCTTTATTTACCCCTATGCTAAGGGTTTTTCATTGTAGTGTTCCAACTTGAAGAAGACAATGATCTGATATTAAAATAAAGTCCTTGGTTTTGGGGGAAATATGGTCTTTGCATGAAGCCCTAGACCCCTTCCTTTGATCCTTTGAAAGATTCATTGTCCGCGTCCCTGGTTTGGGTTAGACTTCTGAACATGCCTTTACATCTTTGGGGTTTATCTTCCCTCTGAGACATTGACAATTCCCTTGGTAAATTCCACTTTAGAAGTGAGGAACCAAAGGAATATAGTCTCACTACATATGCCCCAATCTGTGTTGAAATGGACTTCAACAAAGGGTTTCCAACTTAAATAATCTTGACTGGTGGAAACTACCCTTGGTCTCAAAAGATCGATTACAAAAATGTCTTTTTTCGCTGCAGAGTTTGTTTTGAAACAAGACATTTCGCATCTCATTGCTCGAAAAGGCCAAGGCAAGCTAGGAAGTGTCAACATAAGTCAGCTTGGTGGGTTGGTGCCAATCTAGGACATCGAGTGATTTGCAAGGATGAGACAAATGATTCGGATCCACCCATGGATGAGAAAAAAAATAAGAACATCCATGCTAATAAACAAGATATGGAACCACGAGAACTAGTAAAGGAGGGAATTTCTATTCCCCTAGATTTGAATCAGGAATCAAAAGAAAAAAATGTGGTGCCATTGGAACCAATGATAGAGGAATTAGATATCCCCCCAATCTCTCTTGATTCGGGCAAGGAACATAGAGTCAATTAAGTCCGCAACCATCAACAAGTTGGGTAGATCCTACTAAAGAAGTGGCACTGGGAAAATAAAACACAGAACCATCAGATCAAGACAAATTAGAACAAGCTGAAATAGAAAGGACTCCAACCAATGCAAAATAAGTTTGGATGGTAGCGGGAAAGAAGAAGAAATATCCTTCAATAACTCAACCAATGGTGACAAGAAGTCGGGCCCACAATCCAACATAATCATGTATTTCTTTTGTCTATTGTTATGCAAGCAATTCATAAGAATATATTCATGTAAGAAATCTTGGAATGTAGCATTTTTGGACAACTCACAAACTAGGTTAGCCAATTTTGAATTGGCTGATGCTAGCTTCGACACTGCCTTTTTTTAATTCAATACAAATTCAATTTCAGTTTTAAAAAAACATATGAAACTATGTGCTTATCTTCAACATTCATAAAAAAATGTATTGTGAAAGAGCATCAGTGATATCTTGGAGAGTGACATTCGATGTTTCAACACATGGTAGAGATTTATTTATTTGAGAAAAGACCATTGTCTTTACCAGTGAGGAGACCACTCCGTGCCACACATTGAATGTAGAGATAGATAGATTGGAGCAAATCTGTGCTTTGGAAGATAACATACAACAGGAAGATCGTGGAGCAGATTCATGTTAAAATCATGGCGCTAGTTCTTGTATAACAAAGATGTCGGTGTAATATTTATTGAGATTAGAAGCATTCGCTTGATCACTTTAAACATAACCTTGTCCTCTCTACTAGTGGTATCTCATGGCTCCATCTTGATACATTTCATGGAATATCTTCAACAAATTGCCTGCCATTTTCCTATGCCTTGCATTAACAACATAGAGACGTAGTAAAATTAGCCAAATGGGTTCAAGTGGAATATGGTGTTCTCATCTAGGTATTTCTCAAGAATCACCGACTTTATCACATGCTTCTCCTTCATATCTACAATGATCTGGTAATTGGTCATTGTCTCATCGTGTTGAGTGGATATTGGAACAATGTGAATGCGCTCAAGAACCATGGCACCTCCTTCATTTCTATACTCAATGATCACTCGGGTCTTTCCATCATGACTCAACCAGATTTTTCCATGCATCAATTCAACGTCAATTATCCAACCATAACTTTATCATGTTATCTGTCTAAAACTCGTTGCTTCTTCAACCATCATGGCAGTTTGAACCAACACTTTTGATCATATAAACCAGAGCATTGTTGAAAACATGCCAACTAATTTCCCATGCGGTAGCATGCACATCAATTAAATTTAGAATGTGCATGCATGCACACTGCAATGAACAGTTTGTGTAATAGGTGGATCATATTGTAACTAGTTTGTCTAACTGTTTGATAGATGTTATATATACGAGCATACCCATTATTAGAGGCGAGGGGAAAAAAAAAACAATGTAGTGTAGCACAATGTGTGGGAAGAGAGGAGAGGATGGTTGTATGCTTGTGATTGGCTATTGTAATTCTCCTTTGAATAATACGAATACCGATTATCATTGCCTTGTGGTTTTTCCCGTATTGGGTTTCCACGTAAATCACTGTCATTATGTGATTGCTGCTATGTGTGATTTGTTCTTGGTTTTATTTTCTTTGCCATTAAAATAATGTTACATTTATGCTTCCACTACCTAACAAGTGGTGTCAGAGCGCAGAGTTGAAGGATATGAGAGCGAAGGAAAAGAGAATTCGGTTGCTGGATATCAGAGCGAAGTTAGCCGAGCCGAGGGGACATGAGTGAGTTCAAGAGACAGATCTGCATGGGACAAATTTATCACACTGTCACAGGCTGTCCCTGTTTGACAGTGCGACAGTAACAGGAACACTTCAAAAACTAAAATTTTTCGCAAAGTGTAGCAGACAGTCCATGTAGAAGGTGTGACAATTTTGTAAAGGTGTCGCGGGATATCCTTATCTAGGGTGTGACACCCATGGATATCCTTGTCAAAGGATTTTTAATCCACAAAAATTAACACGAGGTACATGCATGAGGTATAAAAGCTTATTTTTTTGGGTTGAATACATTATAAGAGGATCGTATTCAATTTAGAAAAATACATATTTGATAAAATGATCGTTTTTTAAATGGGAGGATGCCTTATAAAAGTATTTGAGGTGGATGTTCTTAATTAGGATTTAAAGCTTACATATTAAATATATGAGGTTTCTTTTTAGCCTTTTAATTAATATTTTATATTTTGGGGTTTAACCTTGAACATAATATTATTCCTCCATTTTAAAAGGGCTCAGTTTAGTATAAGTTGTGGTTTGGACGGTTCTTTGTTCTAATGGTGAAAACGCACAGTTATAAGTTTGAGGTGGATAAATTTAGCGTCAAGAATAACTTTGAGCCATGGAAGCTCAAGATGCAGGATCTGCTTGTGCAACGAGGATTGCAAAAGACGTTGGCGGGAAAGACAAATAAACCGACAAGCATGCCAGATGAGGACTGGGAAGATCTGGATGCAAGATCCCTCAGTACCATTCATTTGTGTTTGGCAGATGAAGTGTTGTTTAACATCGCTGAAGAGGGGACAACAACATGTTTGTGGAACAAACTGAAAAGTATTTATATGACAAAGTCATTGATGAACATAATTTTCTTGAAGAGGAAGTTGTACAACTTACAAATGAAAGAAGGTACAAAAATTGTTGATCACTTAAATGTTTTCAATACTCCGATTTGTCAATTATCTAGTATGGAAGTAAAATACGAAGATGAGGACAAGGCAATTACACTATTGTGTTTGTTTCCTGAGTCTCGAGATCATCTGGTCACATCTATGTGGTTTATCACAACAAACACCATTGACTATGATATTGTTATTGGAGCTTTGTTGTCTGAGGAGACGAGGAGAAGATCCAGTAAATAAACCTCAACAACAGATGCAATCGTGGTAAGAGGTCGATCTACAAAAAGAGGGCAAGATTATAAAGGTATATTCAGGTCTAAGTCAAAAGACAATAACAACAAGGGAAAATGTTGGTTATGTGGCAAATCTGGGCATCTCAAGAAGAATCGTTGGAAAAGACAACAAACATCCAAAGAGGACTCCACAAAAGAAGCAAATTTAGCTACATCTATGGAATTTGATGAAATTTTATCTATCTATAGTATAGATGTTGCAGAGCGGTGATGGTTGAGTCACCGTGAAGAAAAACAAATGTATTTACTTTTGAGTTGTAAAAATAATTGATTGCATGTAAATGGGCATACATCTGTGAGACCTAGATAGGCATGCGTACCCCTGGTTTATTGGGTCACCTATGAAAAAGTCTAGACATAGATTTAGGTAGATTGAATATGTGGGGGGGCATGTATGTTGGGTTAACCTTGACTCGGTGAAAGAGTCAATGTGTTAAATCTAGTTTTTAGGTCAAAACACGTGGTTTTTGGAGTCCATTTTTTTTGGGTAGCCCATGGTATTGTGTCCATGGATTGCATGTAATGAAGCCTATAAAAGGCTTGTTGAACTCCATTGTAAATGGGCCTGGAGGTAAGCGGTGAAGACTTACTTGGTCGGCTTAGTCGGATTTGGTCAAGAGAATGTTCATGTTAAGGTGGAGCACTGAGACTCTAGTGTGAAGTCCCTGAAGGTGAACGACAAAGGTTCACTTGGGTTGGATTGGCCGGATTTGATCAAAGTTGTTTGAATGAAAAGTTCAAGGTGGAGCAATGTGTCCAGGTTATAAAGGTCGATTTGTAGAAACACTGATGTGTTTAGAGATTTGTAATGAAATGAACATTGGGAGTTCAATCAAGTGCTTGAGAATATATGATGAAGGTAGGTTCATATCCATGGAGATTGGAAATTATTGCAAGGAAAATGGGATCGAAAGGGCATGTTCAGTAATGCAAAGTTGCAACAATAGTTGTGGGTAGAAGCAGTTGTGCTATTTGGTAACTCGGTCACCATCGGTTGCAAAATACTGGAAGATTCCAGAAGAGGTATGAACATGTCATCCATTGATCACTCAAATGTGAAATTATTTGGTTGCGATGCTTATGTTTTTATCAACATTCTAAGTAAGACCTAGATCAAACAGGTAGATCTTTGATATGGTGATGATGTTAAGGGATGCAAAATGTGGGATCCTACTACCCGAAGAATCATCATGGACAAATATGCAATGTTTGATGAATCTCCTTTTATAAAATCAAACATAGTAAAAGATGAAGGATTCAAAGCATGATTGGTAGTATAATGGTATTTGGAAGGTATTGATTTCCATGCAAGTTTCTCACCAGTTGTTAAAAGCTTGTTTTTATTCATGTTGTGTTGCTTGATCTTGAGTTAGTACAACTAGATGTTAAAACTGTTTTACATGGAGTTTTTTGGAAAAGGGGATGTATATGGAACAACCAGAAAGGTTAGTTTAGAATCGCAATGGAAGATTTGTTTGCAAACTCATGAATCATTGTATGGCCTAAAGCATGCTAGACAAATGGTACAAGATGTTTGATTCCTTCATGGTAAGTCAAATTTTACAAGAAGTGACTATAACCATTGTGTTTATGGTATATTTATTATCTTGGTGTTAAATGTTATGCTTGTTGCAAGCACAAGCATGTTTGAAATCAACAGGTTTTCTTAGTTGGTTAGGACGTTTGAGATGAAGGATCTAGGAGTGGAAAAACAAATCTTGGGCATGGAAATACATAGAGACATGAAGGATGGTAATCTTGGTTATCACAACAGAAGTATGCGGTGAAGATACTTAGGAAATTCGGTATGAATAATGTGAAATCAGTAAAATCCCTTTGGCTTTCCATTGTAAGTTTTTCTTCAGGTTTATGTCCTAACTAATGAAGAAGAAAAGGGTTATATGTCTTGAGTATCGCATGCTAGTAGAAAGTTGGATGATTGTGATGGGAAATGGTCAATATTTCACATGAAGTTGGTGTTGTCAGTAGACACATGGAAAAACCAGGTAAAGAGCATGGAAATGGGTGCTTTAGTATCTTAAAACCACAACAACACAAGTATCACCTACAATTGTTGCAATGATTTAGTCTGTGGTTATGATTAAGGAGATTTAGACAAGAGGAGACCTACCTTAGGTTATGTTTTCCAAGAATGAAAGGATCTATTGGGTAAGTTTGGACAGGTACATAATGAGGTGTTCTCTGGTGGTTGAAGTGTTGTGCATCTGATTTCCATGAAGGTTTCTCACAAGTTGTTAAAAGCTTGTTTTTATTTATGTTGTGTTGCTTGATCTTGAGTTAGTACAAATAGATGTTAAAATTGTTTTACATGGAGATTTTTTTTAAAAGGGGATGTATATAGAACAACCAGAAAGGTTCGTTTAGAATCGCAATGGAAGATTTGTTTGCAAACTCATGAATCATTGTATGGCCTAAAGCATGCCAGAAAAATGGTACAAGATGTTTGATTCCTTCATGGTGAGTCAAATTTTACAAGAAGTGACTATGACCATTGTGTTTATGGTGTATTTATTATCTTGATGTTAAATGTTATGCTTGTTTCAAGCACAAGCATGTTTGAAATCAACATGTTTGCTTAGTTGGTTAGGACGTTTGAGATGAAGGATCTAGGAGTGGCAAAACAAATCTTGGGCATGGAAATACAAAGAGACATGAAGGATGGTAAACTTGGTTATCACAACAGAAGTATGTGGTGAAGATACTCAGGAAATTCGGTATGAATAATGTGAAACCGGTAAAATCCCTTTGGATTTCCATTGTAAGTTTTTCTTCAGGTTTATGTCCTAACTAATGAAGAAGAAAATGGTTATATGTCTCGAGTATCATATGCTAGTAGGAAGTTTGATGATTGCGATTGGAAATTGTCAATATTTCACATGCAGTTGGTGTTGTCAGTGGACACATGGAAAAAATAGGTAAAGAGCATGGAAATGGGTGCTTTATTATCTTAAAAACACAACACAAGTATCACCTACAATTGTTGCAGTGATTTAGTCCGTGGTTATGATTCAGGGGATTTAGACAAGAGGAGACCTACCTCAGGTTATGTCTTCCAAGAATGCAAGGATCTATTGGGTAAGTTTGGACAGGTACAGAATGAGGTGTCATGTGGTGGTCAAAGTGTTGTGCATTTGACTAACATTTGAACACATCAAAATGAGACAAGTATGTCGGTTTATAAGACATGTTACTGATGGAGGTAGAATGGTCCATACTGGAGCGAATCGTGTAGACATGTTCATGTAACAATATTGTTAGAGAATTTGCAGAGCTGTGATGGTGTTTGGCTTCTCTTGGGTTGCATGAAAGGTGAAGAATAAATTTGGGCATGATATATTTGGTAAATTGTTTTCAAGGTGGAGATTGTTTAAAACGTGCCAACTAATTTCCCATGCGGTAGCATGCACATCAACTAAATTTAGAATGTGCATGCATGCACACTACAATGAACAATTTGTGTAACCGGTGGATCATATTGTAATCAATTTGTCTAAGTGTTTGATAGATGCTATACATACGAGCATACCCATAGAGGTGACGGGGAAAAATAAGCAATGTAGTGTAGCACAATGTGTGGGAAGAGAGGAGAGGATGGTTGTATGCATGTGATTGGATATTGTAATTCTTCCTTGAATAATAAGAATACCGATTATTATTGCCCCATGGTTTTTCCCGTATTTGGTTTCCATGTAAATCACTATGTCAATTGTGTGATTGTTGCTATGTCTAGTTTGTTCTTGGTTTTATTTTATTTTCCATTAACATCTTGTTACGTTTATGCTTTCGCTACCTAACAAGCGTTTGGTCCCTCAAAAACTGATCGATATTTCCAGCTACTTGGTTGACCATAAATCATTGGGGCTCGAACCGACGTTTCCCACAAGTGAGGTAGTTTTTGTTTGACAATGAATCATATATGATATTATGCCTCATTAATAAGAAAAATTAGAAAAAAAATCACTCACAATCAACTCAACATCCTATATGATGCCCGAACATGTGCATGCAGGTGAGGAAACTACCTAATTGATATGTATGTGGAGAATGAAGACAAATAAAAGAAATATATAGATCCATGTCATTGGACTCAAATGTTGTAAATCATTGGTGCAAATAAGATCTAGTTCTGGTTACCTTCAACATCGACATATCAGATCTCGGTCCACATAGATCTATTAAAGGAGAATTGGTATCACAGAGGGGTCGATCCCGTAAACCATACCATATCAAATACGTAGAGTTGTTTTAGATATGGATCTTCAACATGAATAACCCTCTTGGCTTATCTTCTGCAAGCTTAAAAATTTGGTGCCTATGGATAACTCCCATAGTGTTCCTAGCATCCAGACCAGTCTCCTCTCCAACTGATGAAAATACTCTCAATCCCCCTTCTTCTTCAGGTAAGCCATATATTTCCAAAGAATAAGAAATGTCGCCCTCCCCGAGGCCTAATGCCCCCTCCTTAGCTTCAAGGGTGATTTCCTTCACAGACAAGGGAACCCGTGAGCACCCCCTTATTCTCCTCATCTTAGAATGGGGAATGGAGCCTCAACTCCTTCCCCAATTATAGTCTAAGATGCACCAATACAATGTGCATTCTACAAGGATAACAACTTAGTCTATTGGTTTAATGGCCTTTGGCCTAAGCTAATAGATCTTCATGAAGAAGCTTATATCTAATCTTGTTTTTTCATAATGGAATTTGACCTTGTAGAGGATCAATACCATATCCTCAACTCTGGGTCATGGTTTTGGAGTAAATCTAAACTCTACAAGAAGGCTTTGTCTCCTACATTTGATCCAACAATAAATTCTCTTTCCACTGCTCTAGTTTGGGTGCAACTACCTCATCTCCCACTACACTTTTTTGGGATATAAGTCACTCAAGGTATTTGGGATGCATTGATAAGTTTCATCTTAGGAGTGAAGAAACAAAGAAAAGGTGCATCACTAGTTACGCCCACATATGTTTTGATATGGACTTTAGCAAAGGATTCCCAACAGAGATAAATTTGGTAGAGAAAGAGTACATATAGAACCATACGTTGGAGTATGAGTAGGTATCCTTCCATTATCGGGATTACTTTGGAACAAGGAATAAGAAACCCACTACACCGATACCTCTAAGGAAAGATGTGTAAGGAAAGGTTCAAGGAAACCGACTTGGTGGATGAGAGCCATGGAGGCCCACCATATGATAAGTAAGGACCCCCTTGGAATGAACAACCAGACCCATCTCAACACATTGAGAAAGCACCTCCATCTCTGCAAAAGTATCCCAATTAAACTAGAATAAAAGGTAGCTCTCCCCCTCACTTTCCCACTTGACCAACTCAAACTTCATATTTAAGAAAAGAAGCCAAGCTTGCATTGATCACTCCTTAGTCCAAGGTGTATTGGTTTGATTAAGTAGGAGAAGTAGAAGCGACTCTAAATACTATGGATCCCCCAAAAATCTCCCCCAGTGGAGGAAACAAGAAAATAAATAGTTTGGGTAGAAGAGGCTCAGACGAAACCAATTATTCCACTTCAAACCCAATAGGAGTGGAAAAAAGTAAGGAAGAAGAAAAAAACCATTCCTCCTCCGACGATAACGACATATCAAACTCGAAATCTCCAACATAATCTCTTTTAGACATGTGTTGCTTATGTATTAAGACTTGTTCAAAAATTTATTCATCTTTTCTCATGTAAATTAGGGTATGAAAGAACACTAAGTGTCGAAAGGAAGCTTAGTGCTTGGGAACCATCCAATCCTTTTGTTGGGTGGTTCCCTCCCACAAGAGAACCTCCTTCCTCAAATGTATCTCCTTGTTATATAGTTCAACCACGTCCTTTCTAATACAAACCTCTATCTATCACTTTGAAATTTTTTTGCAAGCAATTGCTACTTTCATAAAAAAATGACTTGGTATTCACTACTTCAGTATCACTAGCATATTAGTTGGATCCAATCAATATTATTGAGTCCTTCCAAGATATTATATGGATATCTCATTAATAAAAGTTCTATAGGTCAACCACATATTGTAGAATAATCACCAATGCATTCATCATTTGTTCTTCTTGTGATGAGTTATACTTTTATAATAGTTAGTAGGCCTTCCAAGATATTATTTGGATATCTCATTAATAAAAGTTCTAGAGGTCAGCCACATATTGTAGAATATCATTGATGCATGCATTATTTGTTCTTCTTATGAAGAGTTATACTTTTATAATAGTTAGTATGGTTTAGTGATGCTAACACATATTGCAATCAATGCCACCCCTCATATTTTAGTTTGACTTCTCTTCACCCATTGTCTTTGCAACCTCCCATAAAATTATTATCTCACATGCAACAAAATACTAAGGTTTCCAAGGATGCCTCCCATTCTTTGATTTAGGGTATTATTACATGGCGTACAATCCTTCTTTTGATCTTAAAGATTGTATTGTATACTACAATTGTTGAAGGCATCTAGGGCATTCTTTTGAGATTTGCACATAGCACAAATTCATAAAACACCAATTAGAATCCTTTCAAGATATTATTATTTCCCTTCAACCATACTTTCCCTCCATGGTCTTCTATTTGGTCTTGTAATTGTTGGATTGTACAAAATTACTTTACACTTTTCTCCAAAACACATGACACCAATTAGAAGCCTTTCAAGATATTATTAATTCCCTTCAACCATACTTTCCCTCCATGGTCTTCTATTTGGTCTTGTAATTGTTGGATTGTACAAAATTACTTTACACTTTTCTCCAAAACACATTCAATTCATGTGTGTACCTCTCATGATTCTCATCAATATATGGTGAATTTGTTTGTCAACATTATTGAGCCAAAATTAGTTTTATTGCAAACTATAATTTCTTTATAAAAATTTTGAACCATTTTCCAAAAGGAAAATAAATTAGCACAACAAAGTATGCTAAGAAAAACCTAACCCTTATGGGGAAGTGCCTTTCACAATAAAACCACTTCTAGTTCATTGCTTTTTCACTTGCCACCTTAGCTTTACCATTTTGTTCCTTCTTATTTTAAGCACTTATTTGGAGTATCGACCTTGCTTGTAGTCAAAACAAACTAGTTTTGATCTTTCCTTGAAAACATTACAAATGCACTTATTTAGTCACGTTCTCTCTTTTCCCCCTTTTGTTTGTTATATTCCTTTTCAACATGTGCCATTACAAAAGGTACTTCTAAACATATAGAGACTTAGTGATGCCACAATTCCCTCACTTACTCACCCTTCATAAAACTTATTCTCCTAAAACTAGTGTGCATTTCTGCACATAATTGTTGCACCATTCTTAAATTTTATAGCACAAAAATATCATAATTTATCTTTATATATGTTATCGTTTTTTTAGGAGTCCTCGAAAACCAAGGTAGGGACGATACCTCTATCACCAACACAATCCCTAATGCTTTAGAAATAATATTTTTTCCATAATTCAAGAGGGTGTCCCTTATAATGTTTTTGAATCTTCAATGAAGCTTTCACACAAATCATTTTACAATTAATATCTCTCGTTGTAGTATTGAAAATAAATGACTTTAATTTAAAAAAAAATCAAATATCTTTATTTATACTTAATTGGTTCCTATATTTATTGAGCATTCATTTAAAGGCTTGAAAACACAAGGTATGGGAGAAGAAAAGAATGAAATGTTTGTTGCTCAATGGGGAAATTGACATTCTACCATCAAACAACTTACATGCACCGAGATTTAACAGGGTAACAATAAATGAAAAATATTGCTAAAGAATCAATTTTATATTTAAATTACAGTTGTTAAATGAAGCAATCATCACTGAAATAGTTCTCACGAAAATCATAAGAAACTAAAAGAGTCAAGTAACTAAAACAAACCAATCACCTCGTCATTGAAAGTTGTTGGAGTACAACATAGTCTTAACATTCAACTCTCGATGTTCGATAATCACGAGAAATATATAGGGATTAGGGAAACATCATAACTTCAACAATAAATTGAAGAGTGTTGCTAAATAATTAATTTCATATTTAAATTACAATGGTTAAATGAAGGCAATGATAATTGAAACAATTTTCACAACAATCATAAGAAACTAAAAGAATCAAGTAACTGAAATAAACCAATCATCTCTTTATTGAAAGTTGTTGGAGTAAAACATAGTCTTAACATTCAACTCTCATTTTTCTTTAATAACAAGAAATATCCAAGCATTAGGGAACATCACAACTTCAACTCTTATAAGTGTTGAATCTCAGGGAGATGAACACAACCTACAACATAAGAACATGACATATCGGCTCTCAAAATCTCTATAATTGCAGTGTTGTAAATTATACTCTAAAATGGAGAAGAAAAGGTAAGAAAATGGATAATGAAGAACACAAAGCCTATCAACACCTCAACTATTAAAACCAATGAAAAAATTGATTAGGGGAACATCCCAATTTCAACTCTTATAAATGTTGAAGCTTAGAGAGATGAACAAAACCTACAATAGAAGAACATGACATATTGACTCTCAAAATATCTATAATTGCAGCGTTGTAAATTAGACTCTAAAATGAAGAAGAAAAGGTAAGAAAATGGACAACGAAGAACACAAGCTAGCACCACAACTATTAAAACCAATGAAAACACCAAACCAATAGGATCCAAAAGAGCCATCGTAAATCACCGAGCAAATACTTATAAATGTCTTGCACTTCTTAAAGCTCCTAATTAGTAAACTTTTTGAGAATATCATTGAAAACCTCCACTAAAAAGCAACATCGCTTATGAACAAAAACAACAATACCTCTTACACTTCTTAAAGCTCCTAATTAGTAAAATTTTTGAGAATATCATCGACAACCTCCACAAAAAAGCAGCGTTGCTCATGAACAAAAACAACAATACATCTTACAAAATTACAACAACATTTACTCATCCAATTAGCAACACCCCCATTCTAAAATATCAACAACCCCATTGACTACATTTTTGGTCAACAATACTTAGCTGACAAAGCATCGCCATGCTCCCCCTCGAATCACACTACTTACACAAAGTTTCACCTACTCTTGCTAAAGATTGGCGCAATATTCTTAGCAAATTAAACATGGTACCTGACTTATTGCTAAGCATAGCCCTTTATTCACTCCTCACATTATTCACACTGTCCTATTTCACTGATAACACTATATGTCAAAAGACCCTATCATCACTCCTTGTTATCATATATCTCACCATACTAACCTTAAAATAACTAGAAAGTGAAAGAAAATTTGAAAAATTAATTAAGGTAATATAATAGCTTTTGGAATATTTCCTTTTACACCAAAAATATTACTTCCTTATTTCTCGTAATTCACTTTTCAAAGCTTTTTCTCATAACTCTCTTCAATTAAAGCATTACTATATAAAGGTTGTACCATTCCATTTTGATTGTGAATTTAAAGTTATTCCATGCCATACCAATCTTCAAAAACAAAATATATTATTCTATACCTTATGATGACATATTACTTCCTTATTTTTGGCAATCCACTTTTCAAAGCTTTTTCTCATAACTCTCTTCAATTAAAGCATTACTATATAAAGATTGTACCATTCCATTTTGATTATGAATTTAAAGTTATTCCATGCCATATCAATCTTCAAAAACAAAATATATTATTCTATACCTTATGATGACCCTTTTACCAAATAAGGAAATCGACCTTGACTTTATACATTAGCCCACTCCATATAAAACTCTCCCCACTGCCTACTTTGGGTCATACATATGGTGACAAGGCATGGAATAAAGTTTTAAAGGGTATTTCGAGCATTGTAACCAAATAAAGCTGCCAATGCCATTTGGCACCAAGGGTTATTTCCAAGCTTCTTTTAGTTGGATGATTAACCATGAGAAACACCATATCAAAAGAAAGGTCGCTAGTAATTATTCAAATCAAAATGGTTCCTCAATGATGAGACTATGTGAATGTTATTTCACATGACTAAGTATGACCAGTACATATTACATTTTGGTGAAATAAATTAACACAATCTTATTCAAGGATCATAAGGATTGGGCCCTACACTCATTCCCGTAGACCTGATAATGCCCATTGCTTGGGTGATTGAATTGACATACAAAGCACTAAATTCATCCACATGCCTGGACTCTTTCTGCTCTAATATTTGTTTACTTATATGCCACTGATAAGCTCTGCATTTTGGCAATATTGTGGAGGTAGACAAAGAATGAATGCATTCATAATTGCAAGGTTATTCTCCAAGGTCAACTATATTTCTATAATGAAGATTGTGATGAACTTGATTCCAGTGGCGCAAAACTACAAAAACTAAAGGAAAATATGCTATTGGTTAAAGTGGGCAATTGGCTGCCTATCAAATGGATGAAAGCTTTATTACACACAATTTAAGCATTACTAAGGAGTATATTTAAAAACATATATATGCATCCACAGTTCTTACACTATCGTATTATATTGCAGTTGGTGTTGTGAAGTGGTGTCTACAGATGGCTATACGTAGTACACAGTCTCCAACCAACGTCATGAAAATTTTGCATCCTTATAGAGAGAGGCTTCCAACTTTGATACTAATGTTGCTGACAACAGAGGAGTAACATTGCTGCGCCTCATGTTTCTGGATAAGCCCGTGACTGAGACTAGACAAAGATGATGCTTTGACGATATTTTAATAGCTTGTCATTTGATTTAAAACAAGGAGCGACTTTCTGAGCTCAAGCATCAAGGGCACCAAAAATGCAGACGTTGGACAGTCTTCGACCGTACAGGTTTATTACAAACGATTTCCTTATTTACTGATTGAATATGGTTGCTCTCAATAATGGATTACGGTGCTCCAAGGATTTTTTTTTTTTGTGTGACTATGCTTCACCAGAATCGGAATCAAAAATCAAAGGTCTGACATTGAATAAGAGAGGAACGGTGTTGTTTTCAAGAAACAAATTCAGTGTTGTTTTCGAGAATTACTTTCCAAGGAACAAATACGAAATGGACAGATAGATAAAAG
This sequence comes from Picea engelmannii, assembly GCA_009831015.1. Classification (NCBI taxonomy): domain Eukaryota; kingdom Viridiplantae; phylum Streptophyta; class Pinopsida; order Pinales; family Pinaceae; genus Picea; species Picea engelmannii. The sequence goes on from ML819614.1 coordinate 17,029, forward strand.
AGAGTGAAATTTCATAGCATGTATATTTTTGATTAAAAAAAAGGCGATTCAAATGGAATGGCTTCAGTTCGTTAAACTTTAATTAACCCTAACTGCTGAAACCGTTCGATGAACAATATAAAAGAAGCAACAACCAACAAAGAAAGAAGGAAAATCATGAGAGGTATGCTAGGAGCAATAGAGAGAAACCTATAAATATTTTCATCATTCATACTTTGTATATTTTTTCTAAGGGATTTGATGGGTTGTTGATAACAAGGGTGGCTGGTAGAGTAGCAAGAGGAGCTTGAAAAATGGATATTGATGGCATCTTTAAGGTGACTTGTTCATTTGCTTGAGTTTGTTGTATTGTGTTTATGTTCTCATGGCTAACCAATTTTCTCATATACAAATGATTACCTTAAAGCTTCACTATTCACATTCAAGCATGTCCAATCTTCTTTGTTAAATTACTTTTGTACTTGGCTATTTTAGTGTGAGACGGATATCCACATAGAATAGTTAGAGTTTCACTCAGGTCCAGGTCTTCGCAGAGATCCGAAAGCTTAAAAGAATATGATGATATATATAAATATTTCATCAATAAAGATCAATACGAATATTTTAAGGACAATGAAATAAACAAAACATAATTCACAATGAATATCATTATTTATTGTTCGGTTTACTTCTTTAACTTTTAAGTTTTCTTAAATTGTCTTAATAATATTTTGTATTATATACAGCCTGAGTGGGCCTAATGGTTAAGAATATGTGATTCGTCTTAAGAGGTCACAAGTTCAAATCCAAAGGGGGGTAGGGTATGTATACCTCCGTAGACTTTACCAGTAAAATCAATGGGCGAAGGGGATCTCATACACCAATTTTGTGTCTGGCTTGGCCGTGACCTTAAAAATAGATTATTATTATTATTTTATTTATGCACTAGCTTAATTTGTTAATATATTAACAATTATATACATATTACTAATTTACTTTTAACTTTCTTGTCATTCCTTAAAATTAGAAAAGCATAAAAATCATAAATTATAAAATGCATAAAAATTAAATATTATAAAAAATACAAAGCAAAAGGTAATTCATGCTTGGACTTTAGGTTAGAGGAGATTTAGCTTAGAGTCTAATGTGTTTTCTTGTTGGGGCTCTAAACCTAGAGTGACATTCCTGTCTCTTCCCGCCTAGCCCCATGAAAGGTCGAAATGTTGGTGTTGGGAACTCTCTAGTCCCGATTCAACATCAACATATTTTTGGCGACCATACCGGGGAGGACCGTTCAATGGTTCTTTTCTAGTTTTGTTTTAATTCTTTCAAACTTACATTTATCTTTTCTAGACCTCATTGTCTCAACTGATTGGAAGTATGTTTAGTGGTTGTAACCCTGTGGTTTCAACTACTAATCCTAGGAAGATCATTCGTAGGTATGGGATTTTTGAATTTGAGGAAGACCTAAATAATTTCCCATGCTTTTTGCCTACCCCCTTGAAGTTTACTCACCCGATTAATCCCTTTCCTAACAATTTCAAGCAACATTTGCCTTTATTTCATGGGGATGGAACTGTTACAACATTTGAACATCTTCGTGTGTTTTCCAATGCTTGTACCATCCTCAGAGTGAATGATAATGATAGTTGCATGTGTTTTTTCATCAACTCCCTTCAAGGTAATGCCGCTTCTCTATTTTCCAACCTACCTGATGGATGTATCTCTACATGGTCTCAAATTTCTTATTGGTTTACATCTACTTTTGGGCACTTTGATAACCCTTATGAGCATCTTAAGAGATTTAATCATTTTCACATGAAGGATAATGAAAGTATTCATGCTTTTAATCTTAGGTTTATCAAGTTGTATAATTGCATTCCTACAAATATTCGCCCTACCAACATGGTTTCCCTTTTACATTATTATGATCTTTTACCACTTCTTTACCGATGGCGGTTGGAAGAAAGAATGTTCAAAATTTGGAGCTAGCTTTAATCACTTGCCTTGATTTGAAGGATCAATCTCGAAGAACATGTTTCTCCTCTGGTGTTTCCGATTCCCACAAATATTTGTCTTCCTTAATCCCCATCATTAAGTATTTACAAGATCGCATGTTCTTCCTTGAATATCAATCTTCAAATCATGCCTACCTTGAGAGATCTTTCTGTTGTTGGGAAAAACACCCTACGGACTAGCAAATTAGGGTCGGACTTGCATGCAGATTTGACCGAATAGAAACTGCTTTTTTACCTACATCCCAAGATTTAAATCCCTCTTTCACAGTAAATGCATGGAAAAGGACCACCTACCTTATTACCGACGTTCGATGTAGATCCTCCGTTGTGCTTGACCACTTGCTTGCGCTGCTCCTTCCAAAGATGACCTGCACTCAAGACAAACAACAACTATGCATGCATGCTACTTCTATACTCAAGGGTTAGAAATCAATCATAAATTAATCAAACCATAGACAATTCATGAATTGGGATGGGAAAAACATTCTTTTTATTACTGAAAGTGAATCAACTTACAAAAGTTGAGACCGACCACCGCTCCTTGAACCTGATCCTAGGCTCCTCTTCTTCTGCCCTTCAACTGCTTTGTGTTAAATCTCCTTTGGCATGAGGAAAGGCTAAAGGGTTGGGACAATGGATTACGTAAATGGGCAGAGTTTCTTCGCTATATTTTTTCTTCCTCCAAATGGTACCCCTACCCCTTCTTTTATAGGCTAGAAGGAGCTAGGGTTTTGGATGAACCCTCGGCCATGCATGGCCGGGAGTTTCAGTTAACTGACCCATAGATTTTTGTTCCGTCGGCAACTTTCCTTTTTCCGTGCTTTGTTAGGTACACGCGGGATGTTGTGAGTCAGACATTGTGTACACGCGTGCAGTAATGGGTTAGGGCGCGTGGGCCTTGACACAAGAGGATTTTCAAAGAGTTGTTCAACTGAGTTTTGGCAAAGAAGGGACATGAGTTGGCCTGATGCCAGGTAAGCATGTGTGGTGCAATTTAGGGTTATACCAGATGCCCCCTAATGTGTGAGGTCAGAAGAGCATCTGATGGCCGAAATACATTACCAATCTTTACTGATGTGCCGAACGATTGAGCCCAAGGATCAGGAACCAGGAGGTGTCGTCTGCAAAATAACAAATGCCTCACCGAGGCGGGCATACCCATGCTCAGGATAAAATAGAACCATGGCTACCAATCAAATACACTGTAGATCCATGTCAAATAACTATAAAGAGTAGCCACGAATAATACACAGCGGAGCTACATCTCGAAATCAGAAAGATATACATATAGAGTATCCATCTTCCAGAAG
>ML819614.1:20385-31913 GCA_009831015.1 Picea engelmannii
AGATATACATATAGAGTATCCATCTTCCAGAAGCTGATTCGGCCTGATGGCTGGACTTCAGAGCTCGAGCAACAACTTCAAAATCTTCCAAAACTCGGGTAGGAGTGTAATATGAGTGTACGACTGCACTACCCAGAGGTCTTTGACGGCTCGTCGGTCATGGACTTGATAATCTTGATGATCAGACTGAAGGCTTCAGTGATTTCGAACAAGGACTTGATTGGACGTTCAGGATGGTCGGGTATGCAGACAAGAGACATATTGCAGAGGTGCCGACTCAGGCTTAGTGACAAACTTCCCTTGGACCATAGCACGACAAGTGATGAGACTCAGGCAACATATATGTTAATCATAAGTCTACGAAGCAGGAGGCAACACAAACTCTCCATATGTTTGGAAGAATAACCAAACGGTGGAGGACACAACTCTATATAGCGAGAAAAGCTTCCTAAGGTCGTATTACATCCCATATTCAGATGAACAAACAGACAAATGTGCTTTATCCAAGGGAGACTCATTATGCTGTCAATAAAGAAAATACCTTTCCCATCCTCTTTTTGGGGTATATTTGATTTTTTTGTTCTTTTCGATAATTTTGGAAAAAGAATAAAGGAATATTACGTTACAATGGAGGAACGAGTACTGCAAACATACAAGCTCAAGGCACAAGGACAAGACTGATGTTCTAGTAAAATTATACTGGGGGAAAATCCTCCGGCGACCAAAGTTGTTAAGACGCAGAAGCAAATTGTCACAAGGCTGGTAGATAAGGTATGCAAATGCGGTTGATAGAACACACAATGGTAACGTCCTTCGATGTAAGTTTAACGAGCCCAGAGAAGGTAAGCTCGGTGGTTTTTCATATTTAGAGAGTCTGAAAAAGCATAAAAGGAGACTCCGCTGGGGTACCTTTTTTGACAATAGTCTAGTCGGTTCGAAAAAGGGGTAAACTAGCACCGATTAGACGTCAGTTCAAAACCATTTTAACGAGTGTGACAAGGACAAGATCACTCGGTCATTTTTTCACTTTTAAGGAGTCTGAAAAAAGCTTAACTATGGACTCTGTCAGGAATATTCTTCTGGACCAATTTAACGAGTGTGAAAGAATAAGGTCATTCGACGATCTTTTCAATTTTAGGAAGTCTGAAAAGAGCTTAACTATGGACTCTGTGGGGATTTTTTTTTCGTAAATTTAGTCCCTCGAGCCCGAAAAAGGAATAAAATTATACATGAGAGTACTCTTCTAAAGAATGGGAATTCGATAAAGTATACCTTTGTTCGTACAGTTGACCGTCCGGACCGAAAAAAGGGGTAAACTACCGCCGGACAGACGTGACTTCAAATTTCAGTTTAACGAGAGTGAAAGGCCACAAGATCGCTCAACAATCTTTTCATTTTTAGAGGGTCTGAAAAGGGATTAAAATGAGACCCGTTATTTTTGGGAGTCCTGAGGGTGAGACAAAGAGCGAAAAGAATCATGCAAATGAGGCTCAAACTCATATTCAGGAAAGACTATACGGACTCCCGAGCCTACAGTGTTTTTAGAAACGGCATGGACACCATAATGCAACCAGGACCTACCTAGGGCATCCATGTTCTGTTAAGCTCTACCGCCAAGTTGTGACACTTATAAAGCAAATAAGATGGTTCCATGTCAAAACCTGATGGGATCGATCCTATAGTAGAGGAAAAAGACAACAAGGCGCAAAAGTCGGGGTGGTAACCTAACCTATACGCTCAAGTTGATTTTTGAATTTTTTTATGGACCGTCAATATTTTCTCAAAACTAAAAAAAAATGTCCCAATACCCGATCAAATCCCTCCCATATAACTCCTGAATCACTCTAAATGGTTTTTGGTATAAAGAAACTGATAAGGGAGGCCAAAAAAGTGACAAAAAGAGGCCAAAAAGTCTATAAATAGAAGCTGGCAGCTCATTATCACCATTGCTGATTTGGAAATTGACTCTGGAGCCAAAAGACCCCCTTTGCCAAAAATAGTGATTCCGGGAGCTACAGTGGACGAAACGAACTTCTGCTTGGACCAAGTAAGTACAAACTCCCTTATCTAGCTATTCAATACTTCAATTTCGGTTTTTAGTTTATTTTTTGGGTGGGTGTAGACCCTAAAAAGGTCGGCCCTAGGTACACGCGGGCTGTCTCTGGACAGGCCGCGTGTACATTCGGGCAGAGTAAAGTCTGCCCGCGTGTACACGCGACTGTCGCCTCTACAACCCGCGTCTACCCCCCTTTTGTAGTGAAAAGCAAACCAAAAGTAAGTACTGACCCTCCTTTACCTTGTTGTGTTGGCAGGATGTATGTCCAGTGGAGGGAAAGGGAGCATGAGGCAATCGGTGAGTTGGTTGCAGCAGATCCGAATGTCGTGGCCATGTTAATGCAATGCGGTTTACTCAAATTCTCTCTATGTCCATTTATGCGTGCACAACCAAGGCTATTGAATGCCTTGATTGACTACTGGCACCCTGATGCAGAGGCATTTATGCTAGAGGGGCAATCACTGGTGCCCACCACCGAGGATATCTACTTTCTGACTGGCCTCTCAAGGAGAGGGGAACCAGTCAACTTCCGGACGTTTCCTGCGGGGTCGAGCAAGATCTCAGAACTGATAGATGAGCATTGTGAGGCTGGGACTGACCGTGTGGGCTCCCATGTACCTATTAGTAAGATTACTAACTTAGCGCTACAGACTATATTGTTACTGATTGGGCGGATTACCGGCTCAACAACCTTGCATCAGGCGTCTCGCGCACAAATGAACTGTGCCATCCAGTGCATGAATGCACAAATTTTTGACTGGAGTACCACACTGCTCGAGTGCATGAAGAGGCAATTGACATATTGCCGACAACGGACACAGAGGAACTTCGGGTTCGGGACCATCTTATGTTCATTCTTTTTTGAGAGAGTTCCGAGTTTTAGTCCTCGGGTTGTAGTATGAGGACATCAGACCTCTTTCCCTGCAGTGTGTAGATGGACAGTATTACTGCCGCGACAGGGTGGTGGAAGGACCGTTGAGTCCTTCGACGATGATTTCTTTGCTTGGTTGTCACGATAGATCCCTGTGATTGAGGACTACCCATATGCAGGGATAGATTTTTCTAGAGATCCTGAGATACCCGTGCCTCCTGGTGAGGAGCGAGGGGAGATGGGTAAGTCTCCACCTTTGTATTTTTTTTGTTTGCATATGTAATTTTTATGTCTTTTTTGTGATATATATCATTTTTTTAAATTTTTTATGCCAGAGTATTTGACGGATAAACGTTTGTTGCATGCAGATGTGGGACCCCTGCGACCTGCCGATTATGCACGGAACAAACGTCGTCCACGTCCAGAAGCCGCGGCTACCGCTACTGGGGGAGCAGCAGTAGTAGGGAACCTCCTAGCCAGAGAGGCCGAGAGGGTCCTTAGACGAGTTGAGCGAAACTTCACTGCGCTCACTCGCACAATCCCGATGGCAGAGATAGAGGATCTGCCGCCATCCATGTAGCCTCATGTAGTGGGGGCACCTCGGACATGGGTCCGATTGTTTAGGCGTTTAGCCCGTGCTGTGGATGATTATAACAGGGCCCATAGGCGGGCCCATAGGCCCTGAACCTACTTAGACTTTTTGTGTGCCACGAGCACCTACTTGTATTTATTTTTTGAGGGCATAAGCCCGGTGACTTGTTACTATTCCCATTTTTTAGGCGCTTGTGTCCATCTATGTACTCTGGTTATTTTATGATGTTATATATGGTTTTTATCTTTTGTGTCTTATGGAGTCTGTGTGCAAAAATGTATTGACATGTTTATGTCAATGTTCTTTCATATGTGTGCAAGATGCCAATCTAAAATTTGATTAGCTAGAGTATCTGTAATTTGGTTTAATCTCCTAGGAACATGAAAATATGTAATATAATCAAAGTTTCATTCTAACAGACGTACCCTAAGGAATCGTCGGTGTAAAGTTGGATCATGAACCCGGTATACTCTGTTTAGCTGCGACACAACCAGTTGAGCGTCAAGATAGACCCGGAGATGAGAGATACCCAATGACAAGGCGTCACGAAGCAACTCAATAACTACACTATACTCGACGACATTATTTGTGGTGTCACCTAAGCATATACCTCTGGAAGATAACAACTGGTCCTGAGGTGTAAATATTACCCAAGCTGCGGAGGCAAGCCTCCGCGTGTGTCGACTAGCACCGTCTGCATACCCAACGAGCACCTCAGAATCACTTGACATCTTCCATATTGACGAAAGATAACATCAATGACACGTCCATAACACTTAAAAGAAACTTAAAAAGTAATAGTACAAAGACTATACATATGTTACAAAAAGTTACCCACAGTGACCTGTCTATGAGTAATACTTCTTGAGGTAGAACCCATTTCTAGGCTCCGCCAAAGCATTCCCTTCAAAATCAACCAAACGATAAGCGCCCTTTTTTAATACCTCTTTTATAATGAAGGGTCCGAACCACATGGGTTTAAACTTTCCTGCCCCTAGGGGGTCCTTGTCTTGGTCATAGACCAGGACAAGGTCACCTTCAGAGAAAATCCGAGGATGAACGGACCTATCATATTGACACTTGACCTTATGTTTGTGAGCCTCGTTGGCCAGGGCCGCATCGCGATGCTACTCATCGAGTTGCTCAAGGTGTACTAACCATTCTTCAAGTGGAGAAGTGTCTGGCAATAACTGTACTTCCAATTTCAGAGATGGGATCTGACATTCGATGGGCAAGACTGCCTCCAGTTCGTAAACGAGTTGAAAAGACGAGAAACCTGTTGCAATCTTAACATATGTTCGGTAAGCCCATAATGCCAAGTATAACATCAAATGCCAATTTGACTTGGCTGAGTTGATAGTTCGTTGTAGAATAGTCTTAAGAGTTTTGTTTACAACTTCCACCTGCCCATTGGCTTGAGGATAGTAAGGTGATGAATGCTCTTGCCATAACCCAAGCTTTGATGTTAATTCGGTCATCATTTGGTTCTGAAAGTGACTGCCATGGTCAATGACAATCTCTCTCGGGACGCCAAACCTTGCTATGATCTGGTTGAATAAGAAGAGCGTTGCAGTCTCTCCATCATCTTTAAACGTTGGCATAGCTTCGACCCACTTAGTGAAGTAGTCGACAACTATGATGATATAGCGATGCCCCCTTGTTGACGGGGGGTTGCATGTAGTGTAATCAATCCCCCACTTAGTGAAGGGACCAATTGTGATGACAGGAAACATAGGAGCGGGATGTGCCCTCATCTTCCGAGAGAAGATTTGGCACGGATGGCACTTCTTGACCGATTCGATACAATCTTTGATAAGTGTCGGCCAGAAGTAACCTGCTCGTAGAATCTTTTGGGCTATTGCCAACCCAGATAAATGACCGCCACAAGCTCCAGTATGGAAATCGTTGAGCACGATGATGGCCTCCTCATGAGTGAGACATCGACGTAAGATGCAGTTTACACCTCTCTGATACAACGTATCATCGAGTATGAGATAATTCTGAGCCTGATGGCGTATCCGCCGACGCTCGTCATGAGAAGCAGAGGTGGGGCATTTCAAAGTCTGGAGATAGATAATATCTCCATACCAGGGGTCTAAAGATGCAATCAAAAACATATCTCCCCGGATAGGCGATTCCTCAGGCACAACGTCACCTGACTCAACCGGAAGTTCCGAAATAAGATCTGCGAAGACCAATGACTTCTTGGACTTTGTTGAAACGAAGTCTAAATCAAATTCTTAGAGGATGACTATCCATCTACTGATTTTTCTGCCTATAACTCGTCGTGTCAACATGTACTAGAATGGATTCACGACAGCAATGGCGGTGGTCTTACGAAACAGAACATAGTGATGAAACCGTTGAACAGCATGAACTGCCGCCAATGCAAGTTTTTCGATATGAGAATAATTGAGTTCCGGTCCTACGAGGCCTCGGCTCAGGTAATAGATCACGTATTCTGAGAACGAATCGTCTTCCTGAACTAAAACCATGCCAATGGTTGACTCTGCGGCAGCCAGATATAATAAGAAATCTTTGTTATAGTTAGGTGGCCGTAGCAGAGGTGTGGTTGTGAGGGCGTGTTTTAATGCGTCGAAAGAAAGTTGAGCGGCTTCGTCTCAGGAAAAAGGAACATCTTTCTTTAGTAAACGCATAAATCCCTTGGTGATTTCGGCATAGTTGGCGATGAAGCGTCGTAAGAAGTTCGCCTTGCCTTGTTGACTTTGAAGTTGTAAGATTGTGCGTGGGGGGGGGGGAAACTGGATTATTGCCTCCACCTTAAGAGGATCGACCATGATCCCTATTGTTGATACGATGAAACCTAACAAACGTCCTGACGTTACGCAGAAGCTGCACTTGTTTGGATTCAAGTGAATCCTGAAGTAGCGACAACGTTCGAAGATTAGTCTAAGGTGTGTGGGATGATCCGTTCGCTTGCGAGAGCGTGATGCTAAATCTTCTAGATAAGCCTCGACTATATGCTTGAGGTCATGAAAAGCAAAAGACATGGCCCGCTGGAATGTGGCTCCAACATTTTTAAGGCCAAAAGGCATCTTATGATATGGGAATGTACCCCACGGACAAATGAATGTCGTCTTGTGTTGGTCTTCAGGTTTGATTTGGATTTGATTATATCCTGAAAAACCATCCATGAACAAAAAGGCTTCACAACTGGCACATTCATCAATGATCTGGTCAATGAATGGTGTTGGAAAATTATCTTTGGGACATGCCTTGTTCAAATCACGGAAATCGGTACATACACGAATCGTGCCTTGTTTTTTATTGACTGGCACAGGATTTGACACCCATTGAGTCAAATGGATAGGATAAATAAAACCTTCCTTTTGCAATTTCTCCACCTCAATCTTGATGGCTGCTGCTTTCTTGGGATTGACTGGATGAAGTTTTTGTCGAACAGGTTTGGCATCAAGATACGTTGTGATTTCATGTTCAACTATTTTCGGATCGATACCTGGCATTTCCTCATAAGACCAGGCAAAAACGTCGCGAAATTCTTTGAAAAGATCCGTGTAAGTTTGAATTTCTTCGGGGGAGCAATCTGCTTCGAAAAAGACATTCTCCACGACGCCAGGGTTTCGGGAGATGTTGATGGATATAGTTTCAGCGATAGTCTCCATATTGCCCTCAGCATAAATTTCCTGCGTAGCTAAGAGATTAATAGGACATGGCTGATCTCCTGTCATGGTAACGGTGAATTCTCCTGCTTCGATTCGGCTCAACTCTGGGAGAAAATATGATCTATGATGAAGATCTTCCCAAGGTTTGTCCAGACTAGTCATTGCTTCGATCATTGCTTCGTCAGAAGGCAAGACTAAGTCTAATGAATCGACGTTAGCGAGAGAACCCTGAGCCCAAATAGGCTCTAGAAGTGGATCCAACTCTTGTGCCGGAGTCGGATCAGGGTTAGCTGAAGCTTGCTGGATTAAAGAGTATGCTACCTCAACGACAGACAAGGGAATGGACATGCCTGAGTGCCCTGTCTCATCCATCATGGCTGATGGGGAAGGAAGAATCCAAGGATCCTCAAAGTAAGTCGTGCGGAACGACGAAACTTGAAAAATCTCAACCTTATGGTGATTAGATATAAATTTGATATCGTCATGAGGAAGTGGGTAATCGAAGGTACCCATCAAGGATGGGCACAAGCCAACTCCTACGTTAACGACACCTGGTTGAGGATTATCAATCATTGAGACCGTGGATGCCCCATAAGCCGGGTCAGGTCTGGAGAAAGACAGTTGATCGATGGTCACTATCCGAATCTCGTGTGGAAACAACAAGACTCGGAAAACTGTAGCAACCACAGCTTGCATAGCATAAGTCCAACTCCATCCTAATAAGAGGTTATAGTCGAGGGGAGCCTCGACTACCTCTACTTCGACACACATGTTTTTCCCTCCTAACTGCACAGGGAAAGAAGGAACAATGCCATATGGTTGGAAAGAACGATCGTCGAAAGCAGTGAGGAGAGTAGGTGATGGAGACAAAGCGGGCTGACCAATGGCCTTCCAACATGCTAACGACATAACGCATGTCGAGGCGCCCTCGTCGACCACCGTGCGGAAGATATTCCGTGTAAAATTTTTCGTGGGATGAGCCACTACTATCTGAAACGCTACGTGGTAAGGCATACAAGGTTTTAAGTCAGTTGTATCTAACATGATGGTGCCTGGATTACAAGTCTCAATAGAGCCCAAAGCGGTTAACAAGGCTTTCCTCTGAGCAGGGCAGCTTTGGAGTACCTCCAAAGCAGACATTGCACAAGGGGTTTGTGATAAATCCTCCACCACAGAGTAATTTTGGGTGGCCCTTGCATTTGGGTTGTGAGAAGTTTTTTCAAATGCACCCTTTGGAATGCGTGTCATTGTTTCTCCCAACGTCTTCTCAATCTGTAGAGGAAGATATGGGAGATAAGCTTCTTTACCCTTCTCAGAAGCGCTTGGTTTACTATAGTCGTGCGCTCTAGTTGATATGAAAGCATCACCCCTAACCATATATACGTTCGCGGATGAGGAATTGTTTGGAGGCGGGTAGGTTTCTTGGCTGCCCCCTTCTGTGATTGTAGAGGCTTGAGTGAGATTTTGCCCATGTTGAAAGGGATTAGTCAACACTGCTTATTGTTGCTGTGTGACGAACTTTTGTGCCTCTGCAAGTCGAGGACAAAGATGGGTCGGGTGGTCTTCCACGCACAAGTTGCACGGATACCCTGCCTTCCGTTTTTCTGTGTTGTCCCCTTTCAATGAGTTAGATGAACACCAAATATGAAAGGTAGTCACATGATCACCTGGATCTTCATTAGGCTTGGCCTCGAACTTTGGAATGTCCGAAGGCAACTTCGTCGACATAGGAGGCCAACGTGGATCGTGACAAATAGGATCATTTAACAACCTTGTCAAATCTAGCAAGTGTAACGTCGTCGGGAATGGTAGTTTGGGTTGTTGCTGATAACCTGGGAAAAAGGGTCCTGGAGTTTGACTGGCACCAGGTTGCCAGGAAAAGTTTGGCTGCTGGCCCGGATTCTGGTAGAAACCATGGCCTTGACCAGTGTAAGGATTTTGCATCTGTGGAGACATCATCGGCTGATTTCCCAAGAAGGACATAGAGTGTTGGGCATGCATCGTGTTCGGAGGACTTTGGGAAGGATTTCCCCATGCCGGTCCTGCTGGGAGAGGCATAGTAGTCTGTCCAGGGTTCCATTGACTGTGGAAAGAATTACCCCAGAACGACATTCCAAAGGAGGGAACGGATCCTTGTCCTGAGTTCCAAGGTCCTACTATGTGTGCCCCCTGTGCAGGAATAGTACCCTGTGCAGGAGTAGATTGTCCAAAAATGGGGTTGCCCCCAGTCGAAAAAGCGGCGGATGAGAAAGTGTTATTACCAAACGTCCCGTTCCAAGAAAACGGTGTCGAACCTACCGACATACTGTGCGCAGGTGTTCCTTGACTCACTGCTCCAAATAAACTAGTGTGTGTAGGCTGCCCGACGGACTGCTGATGCAGACCACCAAGCGAAGGGGACGAAGGAGGAATATGACCTCCTGCGTAAGGAAAAGCGTTAAAAGGGACAGGAGTGCCCCCAAGTTTACCTTGCAGAGGAGCGTTAGAGCTCCCTGCCCCCAGACCCAAAGTCTGTAAAGTGGAGTAGGTTAGTGCAGGACTTGTACCCGAACTAGGCATACCGTATGAAAATGGAGGGCCTGTCGCACTAGGTGTGAAGGGGGTTGTGGCCGCCGCCATAGATGGGTTCGGTCCATTGTGCGACGTAGTTGCGTCCGAGACCATGGTGGCTCGGACCGACGATGGTAGATTAGGAGATGACTCTCCTGTGGTAGCAACTGTGGTTGGAATTGAAGAATTCCCAGAAGAAGTAATAGCATTTGTTTCCATTGCTGTGTGAGGCACTGTCTAGCGTTCGTGAAATTGGATTGGTACAATAAACGGTGCAAAGATATCAGTGGTTGGGGTTTCAACCGAGCCAAGAGCGGCTGCTTCAAGGTTCAAAACGGTTGATTCCTCCGAGAGTTGTTTGGGCACAAAGGTTTGTAACCCCGGTCGCTTCAAAAGACCCTTGTTGGTCTAGCTTCCGCCTTAATGGTGGCGGGGGTGGATCCAGTGTAACCGACGGCAGGCCAAGAAGCCTTTGTGACCGACGGAGCTTGGGATCCTCCACTGTGTGAGAAGATCCAAGACATGCTAAGGTATTCTAAACGTTCAAAAGTAACACACACTAAAAAAGAATCCCCTAAGAGATAAGACAAGCAACCACTAAACTATTTGGAAGAACAGTTACAACAACCAACACTAGAGCAACTTACCAGTGCAAGTGCAACTCGAACACGGAAGCACCCTCTGGGTATACTCTGCAAAGCGTGGCCCGATGTCTGTCCTAGGTACCATGGTATACCCCCGCAGTCACCTGTGTATGTTCCTTAAAAGATTGACAACTAGGTTTCCAACACGCGAACAGTCACCAGGCGGGTACAGTTGAAAGTTGGGTAGACCACAATGAGCAGGGTATCGAGCCCAAAACCTGTCAAGGGTATCGAGAGAAAATGGTACGGAAGACAACTGAGGACCTCGAATGGATTCGAGACCCACGAAGCCCCATGGAAAATGCAAATGATGAAATCCCAAAACAAGCCCTCTATATGTGTTCTCCACTATGATTGGTCCGGCTTTGGAGTGGTTATCTCCGCTACCTTTCCGCACACTACCTCGTGTTTATTCCCTGTGTTAGAGGGGGCTCCCGGATAACTTCCACTAAACTGGACTTAGACACTCCCTATCTCAGACTCTAATGTTTGGTTTTGAATGGCCTTGAAGATTTTCCTCTCCAACCTAATCCCCAGTGGAGTCGCCAATTCTGTTGTTGGGAAAAACACCCTACGGACTAGCAAATTAGGGTCGGACTTGCATGCAGATTTGACCGAATAGAAACTACTTTTTTACCTACATCCCAAGATTTAAATCCCTCTTTCACAGTAAATGCATGGAAAAGGACCACCTACCTTATTACCGGCGTTCAATGGATCCTCTGTTGTGCTTGACCACTTGCTTGCGTTGCTCCTTCCAAAGATGACCTGCACTCAAGACAAACAACAACTATGCATGCATGCTACTTCTATACTCAAGGGTTAGAAATCAAGCATAAATTAATCAAACCATAGACAATTCATGAATTGGGACGGGAAAAACATTCTTTTTATTACTAAAAGTGAGTCAACTTACGAAAGCTGAGACCAACCATCGCTCCTTGAACCTGATCATGGGCTCCTCTTCTTCTGTCCTTCAACTGCTTTGCGTTAAATCTCCTTTGGCATGAGGAAAGACTAAAGGGTTCGGACAATGGATTACGTAAATGGGCAGAGTTTCTTCGCTATATTTTTTCCTCCTCCAAATGGTACCCCTACCCCTTCTTTTATAGGCTAGAAGGAGCTAGGGTTTTGGACGAACCCTCGGCCATGCATGGCCGAGAGTTTCAGT
>ML819614.1:32217-53967 GCA_009831015.1 Picea engelmannii
CCTCTTTTCTAAGGCCTAATTATAATACTTTTATCACTTGTGATCAAGAGCTTGGATGTGAAGAGGATCATGATCATATCATGATGCTTAATGATCAACCTACCTCCTAGATTTCAAATACCATTCTTGAATCTAATAAACAAACCCAATCTTGAGATCATAGCTCATCCCAAATTTTCCATTCATGTGTATACAATGATGAAGTTGATTGTGCAAAGGAAGATGTTGATTTTGACCTTTTCTACCCTCTTTATGAATAATTTCTATTCAATGATGTCACTTATGAAACATCAAATCAAGATAATGAGGTTTCTTATGATTTTATTGATACATGTGATGAGTCCTCTTCTGAAGATCCCCATAAGGATAATCAAGATTTTACATTGGAGAATTCTTTCACAAACTCATTGTTTCAATTCAAAGAGGTTGAGGAATTTAACAATCATATACATAGCTCTCTTGCATGCATGATTTCTTTTGATGATGATATATTCAAAGGCATTTGTATGCATTTGAATCCTTTATTTTCTCCTTCAGAGCATGATAATTCTTTCCCCGATCAAGAGATTGTAGATGATGACTTTGTGATGCTTGAAGAGTTCATCCTCGATATTGAAATTTATAACCATAATTCTAATGATTTTGATCACGCTCATGTTTCCAATGTCAAGTCTAAATCCCATCTTGTTGGTTGGCAGGTCCTACAAGATGGTGATCACCTTTTCTGGATTTTGACAGGCCCATTACCCTCACCACATGGATTTGTTGGTTGTTAGGGTGATCAACACTCCTCATGCATAGTCGTTCAATTCATTAATCATCCATCTAAAATAGATGACGCGTTTCTCTATGAAAAATGTCATCCTACCTGAGTCGAAGCATGTTCTTCCCTTCCTTTTGTACATAAATAAAAAATAAAAAGACGGGGAAGGGTAAATTAGGTTTTAATTTCTTTAGTTTAATTAAAGTTTTGTCTCTTGCTTTTTATTTTTGCTTTACGTTGCATGTTTATTTTCTCTTTGCTTTTAGAAGTCAGACTTGCTTCAATGATGGTTAGTGATTTCAAAAAAGTGTTCTACATATTGTGATAAACTGATTAACCTTTTCTTTTGAAGACAACAAGCTTGTAGATGAACATGATTGCTTGATTGTTTACCAGAAACCCATGCTTCGCTTATCACATGCTTACAAAGCAGGATACCCTCGCTTGAAGCATACATCATGTCCTTACCAGTCTTCCTTCTTTCCCTTTCTTCGTCCCCGCCATTTGAGAGAGATTTTGTATACACATGTAATTGATGTTTAGTGATACCCTTGGGTTTACCCTCCTACACACATCTATGATAGTTTTTCAGTTCTTCAACCTTTTCGCATTTTCAATTTTATCAATTTGCTTATGTCCCTTTCGATTATACAACAAGACCAAACCCCCTCATACTTATCACTTTCCATGAGTTATTCCACGAAGTCTCGATCCATGAATAACTTGGCCTCCATATTGTTTCCCCCTGTTGTATAATCTGGTCCACCTAACCCTATCGACCTATTCTTGTCCCACATTGAGTCACCCTTAGTCCTATCATTACCCAACCCTTCCCCTTTCCTTCAAAGAATCAAAGGATCATAATCTCATTGTTTCAAACTTGCACGCCACTGTAAGTGGCATGCATCTGTTGGTTGGCATTTGTTGACTACATTTTTGGCCAACAATACTTAGCCGACAAAGCATTGCTAGGCTCCCCCTCAACTCACACTACTTGCACAAAGTTTCACCTACTCTCGCTAAAGATTGGCACAATATTCTTGGCAAATTTATCATGGTACATGACTTATTGCTAAGCAT
Organism: Picea engelmannii; assembly: GCA_009831015.1. Classification (NCBI taxonomy): domain Eukaryota; kingdom Viridiplantae; phylum Streptophyta; class Pinopsida; order Pinales; family Pinaceae; genus Picea; species Picea engelmannii. The sequence continues at coordinate 34,061 of ML819614.1, forward strand.
AGCCATTTATTCACTCCTCACATTATTCACACTATCCTATTTGTTCGATAACACTATATGTAAAAATACCCTATGATCACTCCTTGTTATCATATATCTCACCTTACCAACCTTTAAATAATGAGAAAGTGAGGAGATTTTGAAAAACTAGTTAAGGTCATGTAATAACTTTTAGAATATTTCCTTTTACACCAAAAATATTACTTCCTTATTTCTCATAATTCACTTTTCAAAGCTTTTTCTCATAACTCTCTTCAATTAAAGAATTACTATATAAAGGTTGTACCATTCCATTTTGGTTGTGAATTTAAAGTTATTCCACGCCATACCAATCTTCAAAAAAAATTATATTATTCTATACCTTATCATGACCCTTTTACCAAATAAGGAAATCGACCTTGACTTTATACATTAGCCCACTCCATATAAAACTCTCCCCATGGCCTACTTTGGGTCATACATATGGTGACAAGGCATGGAATACATTTTTAAAGGGTATTTCGAGCATTCGAACCAAATAAAGCAGCCAATGCGATTTGACACCAAGGGTTATTTCCAAGCTTCTTTTAGTTGGATGATTAACCATGAGAAACACCATATATGTCACTAGTAATTATTCAAATCGAAATGGTTCCTAGGACCCGTGAAAGATATTTTTCATGATGAGGTATGACCCGTGCATAATACATTATGGTGAAATAAATCAACACAATCTTATTCGAAGATCATAAGGATTGGGCTCTACACTCATTCCTGTAAACCTCGTAATTCCCATTGCTTGGAAAATAAAACACAAAACCATCACATCAAGACAAATTAGAACAAGTTGAAATAGAAAGGACTCCAACCAATGCAAAAGAAGTTTGGATGGTAGCAGGAAAGAAGAAGAAATATCCTTCAATAACTCAACCATTGGTGACAAGAAGTCGGGCCCGCAATCCAACATAATCATCTATTGATTTTGTCTATTGTTATGCAAGCAATTCATAAGAATATATTCATGTAAGAAATCTTAGAATGTAGCATTTTTACACAACTCACAAACTAGGTTAGCCAATTTTGAATTGGCTAATACTAGCTTCGACACCGCCTTTTTTTAATTCAATACAAATTCAATTTCAGTTTTAAAAAAACATATGAAACTATGTGCTTATCTTCAACATTCATGAAAAAATGTATTGTGAAAGAGCATCGGTTATATTTTGGAGAGTGACATTCGATGTTTGAACACATGGTAGAGATTTATTTATTTGGGAAAAGACCATTGTCTTTACCGGTGAGGAGACCACTCTGAGCCACACGTTGAATGGAGAAATAGACAGATTGGAGCATATCTGTGCTTTGGAAGACAACATACAACATGAAGATCGCAGAGTAGATTCATGTTAAAATCATGGTGCTAGTTATTGTATAGCAATGGTGTCGGTGTTATATTTATTGATATTAGACGCAGTCGCTTGATCACTTTAAACATAACCTTTTCCTCTCTACTAGTAGTATCTCATGTCTCCATCTTGAGACATTTCATGGAATATCTTCAACATATTGCCTGCCATTTGCCTATGCCTTGCATTAACAACATAGAGATATAGTAAAATTAGCCAGATGGGTTCAAGTGGAATATGGTGTTCTCATCTAGGTATTTCTCAGGAATCACCGACTTTATCACATGCTTATCCTTCATATCTACAGTGATCTGGTCATTGGTCACTGTCTCATTGTGCTGAGTGGATATTGGAACAATGCGAACGCGCTTAGGAACCATGGCACCCCCTTCATTTCTGTACTCAATGATCACTCGGGTCTTTCCATCATGACTCAACCAGATTTTTCCATGCATCAATTCATCGTTAATTATCCAACCATAACTTTATCATGTGATCTGTCTAAAACTCGTCGCTTCTTCAACCATCATGGCAGTTTGAACCAACACTTTCGATCATATAAACTAGAGCATTGTTGAAAACATGCCAACTGATTTCCCATGTGGTAGCACGCACATCAACTAAATTTAGAATGTACATGCATGCACACTACAATGAACAGTTTGTGTAACAGGGGGATCATATTGTAATTAGTTTGTCTAATTGTTTGATATATGTTATATATACGAGCATACCCATTATTAGAGGTGAGGGGGAAAAACAACAATTTAGTGTAGCACAATGTGTGAGAAGAGAGGAGAGGATGGTTGTATGCATGTGATTGGATATTGTAATTCTCCTTTGAATAATACAAATACCGATTATCATTGCCCCGTGCTTTTTCCCGTATTGGGTTTCCACGTAAATCACTATGTCAATTGTGTGATTGTTGCTGTGTCTGATTTGTTCTTGGTTTTATTTTTTTTTCCATTAAAATAACGTTACGTTTATGCTTCCACTACCTAACAAGTGGTGTCAGAGTGTAGAGTTGAAGGATATGAGAGTGAAGGAAAAGAGAATCCGGTCGCTGGATATCAGAGCAAAGTTAGCCGAGTCGAGGGGACATGAGTGAGTTCAAGAGACGCATTTTCATGGGACAAATTTATTGCATTGTCATAGGCTATCCTTGTTTGACAATGCGACAGTTGTAGGAACACTTCAAAAACTAAAATTTTCTGTAAAGTGTCGTAGACAGTCCATGTAGGTGTGACAATTTTGCAAAGGTGTTGCAGGATATCCTTATCTAGGGTGCGTCACTCGTGGATATCATTGTCAGAGGTTGTTTAATCCAAAAAAAATAACACGAGGTACATGCATGAGGTATACAAGCTTGTTTTTTTGGGTTGAATACATTATAAGAGGATCGTATTCAATTTTAAAAAAGACATATTTGATAAAAGGATCGTTTTTTAAATGGGAGGATGCGTTATAAAAGTATTTGAGGTGGATGTTCTTTATTAGTATTTAAAGTTTACATATTAAATATATGAGTTTTTTTTAGCCTTTTAATTAATATTTAATATTTTTGGGTTTAACCTTGAACACAATATTATTCCTCCATTTTAAAAGGGCTCAATTTAGTATAAGTTGTGGTTTGGACGGTTCTTTGTGCTAATGGTGAAAGTGCAAAGTTCTAAGTTTGAGGTGGAGAAATTTAGCATCAAGAATAAATTTGAGCTATGGAAGCTCAAGATGCGAGATCTGCTTGTGCAACGAGGATTGCAAAAGACGTTGGCAGGAAAGACAAAGAAACTGACAAGCATGCCAGATGAGGACTGGGAAGATCTGGATGCAAGAGCCCTCAACACCATTCATTTGTGTCTGGAAGATGAAGTGTTGTTTAACATCGTTGAAGAGGAGACAACAACATGTTTGTGGAATAGACTGAAAAGTATTTATATGACAAAGTCATTGATGAACATAATCTTCTTGAAGAGGAAGTTGTACAGCTTACGGATAAAAAAGGTACAAAAATTGTTGATCACTTAAATCTTTTCAATACTATGATTTTTCAATTATCTAGTATGGAAGTAAAATACGAAGATGAGGACAAGGCAGTTACACTATTGTGTTTGTTTCCTGAGTCCTGGGATCATCTGGTCACATATATGTGGTTTAGCACAACAAACACCATTGACTATGATACTGTTGTTGGAGCTTTGTTGTCTGAGGAGATGAGGAGAAGATCCAGTAAAGAAACCTCAACAATAGATGCAATGGTGGTAAGAGGTCAATCTACAAAAAGAAGGCAAGATCAGAAAGGTATATTCAGGTCTAAGTCAAAAGACAGTAACGGTAAGGGAAAATGTTGGTTCCTTGGAAAATCTGGGCATCTCAAGAAGGATCGCTGGAAAAGACAAAAAACATCCAAAGAGGACTCCACAAAAGAAGCAAATTCAGCTACATGTATGGAACTTGATGAATTTTTATCTATCTGTAGTATAGACGTTGTAGAGCGATGATGGTTGAGTCACCGTGAAGAAAAAAAAATGTATTTACTTTAGAGTTGTAAAAATAATTGATTGCATGTAAATGGGCATACATCTACGAGACCTAGATAGGCATGCGTACCCTTGGTTTATTGGGTCACCTATGAAAAAGTCTAGACATAGATTTAGGTAGATTGAATATGTGGGGGGGGGCATGTATGTTAGGTTAACCTTGACTCGGTGAAAGAGTTAATGTGTCAAATCTGGTTTTTAGGTCAAAACACATGGTTTTTCGAGTCCATGTTTTTTGGGTAGCCCATGGTATTGTTTCCATGGATTGCATGTAATGAAGCCTATAAAAGACTTGGTGAAATCCATTGTAAATGGGCCTGGAGGTAAGTGATGAAGACTTACTTGGCCGTCTTGATCATATTTGGTCAAGGGGATGTTCATGTTAAGATGGAGCATCGAGACTCCAATGTGAAGTCCCTGAAGGTGAACGACAAAGGTTAACTTGGGTTGGATTGGCCAGATTTGGTCAAAGTTGTTTGAATGCAAAGTTCGAGGTGGAGCAATGTGTCCAGGTTATAAAGGTCGGTTTGTAGAAAGGATGATGTGTTCAGATATTTGTAGTGAAATGAATATTGGGAGGTCAATCAAGTGTTTGAGAATATATGATGAAGGTAGGTTCATATCCGTGGAGATTGGAAATTATTGCAAGGAAAATGGGATCGAAAGGGCATGTTCAGTAATGCAAAGTTGCAACAATAGTTGTGGGTAGAAGTGGTTGTGCTATCTGGTAACTCGGTCACCATCGGTTGCAAAACATTGGAAGAATATAGAAGAGGTACGAACAACACTCAAATGTGAAATTATTTGGTTGTGATGCTAATGTTTTTATCAACATTCTAAGTAAGACCTAGATCAAACAGGTAGATATTTGATATGGTGATGATGTTAAGGGATGCAGAATGTGGAATCCTACTGTCCAGAGAATCATCATGGACAAAGATGCAGTTTTTGATGAATCTCCTTTTATAAAATCAAACATAGTAAAAGATGAAGGGTTCAAAGCATGACTGGTAGTAGAAGGGTATTTGGAAGGTATCGATTTCCATGAAAGTTTATCACCAGTTGTTAAAAGCTTGTTTTTATTCATGTTGTGTTGCTTGATCTTGAGTTAGTACAACTAGATGTTAAAACTGTTTTACATGGAGTTTTTTGGAAAAGGGGATGTATATGGAACAACTAGAAAGGTTAGTATAGAATCACAATGGAAGATTTGTTTGCAAACTCATGAATCATTGTATGGCCTAAAGCATGCCAGGAAAATGGTACAAGATGTTTGATTCCTTCATGGTGAGTCAAATTTTACAAGAAATGACGATAACCATTGTGTTTATGGTATATTTATTATCTTGGTGTTAAATGTAATGTTTGTTGCAAGCATAAGCATGTTTGAAATCAACAGGTTTTCTTAGTTGGTTAGGACGTTTGAGATGAAGGATCGAGTGGCAAAACAAATCTTGGGCATGGAAATACACAGAGACATGAAGGATGGTAATCTTGGTTATCACAACAGAAGTATGTGGTGAAGATACTCAGGAAATTCGATATGTATAATGTGAAACCGGTAAAATCCATTTGGTTTTCCATTGTAAGTTTTTCTTCAGGTTTATGTCTGAACTAATGAAGAAGAAAATGGTTATATGTCTCGAGTATCATATGCTAGTAGAAATTTTGATGATTGTGATGGGAAATGGTCAATTTTCACATGAAGTTGGTATTGTCAGTAGACACATGGAAAAACCAGGTAAAGAGCATGGAAATGGGTGCTTCAGTATCATAAAAACACAGCATCACAAGTATCACCTACAATTGTTGCAGTGATTTAGTCTGTGGTTATGATTCAAGAGATTTAGACAAGAGGAGACCTACCTCAGGTTATGTCTTCCAAGAATGCAAGGATCTATTGGGTAAGTTTGGATAGGTACAAAATGAGATGTTCTGTGGTGGTCGAAATGTTGTGCATTTGATTTCCATGAAAGTTTATCACCAGTTGTTAAAAACTTATTTTTATTCATGTTGTGTTGCTTGATCTTGAGTTAGTACAACTAGATGTTAAAACTGTTTTACATGGAGTTTTTTGGAAGAGGGGATGTATATGGAACAACCAGAAAGGTTAGATTAGAATCACAATGGAAGATTTGTTTGCAAACTCATGAATCATTGCATGGCCTAAAGCATGCCAGAAAAATGGTACAAGATGTTTGATTCCTTCACAGTGAGTCAAGTTTTGCAAGAAGTGACTATAACCATTGTGTTTATGGTATATTTATTATCTTGGTGTTAAATGTTATGCTTGTTGCAAGCACAAACATGTTTGAAATCAATATGTTTGCTTAGCTAGTTAGGACATTTGATATGAAGGATATAGGAGTGACAAAACAAATCTTGGGCATGGAAATACACAAAGACATGAAGGATGGTAAATTTGGTTATCACAACAGAAGTATGTGGTGAAGATAATCAGGAAATTCGGTATGAATAATGTGAAACTAGTAAAATCCCTTTGGCTTTCCATTGTAAGTTTTTCTTCAGGTTGATGTCCTAACTAATGAAGAAGAAAAGGGTTATATGTCTTGAGTATGATATGATAGTAGGAAGTTTGATGATTGCGATTGGAAATGGTCAATATTTCACATGCAGCCGGTGTTGTCAGTAGACACATGGAAAAACTAGGCAAAGAGCATGGAAATGGGTGCTTCAGTATCTTAAAAACACAACAACACAAGTATCACCTACAATTGTTGCAGTGATTTAGTCTGTGGTTACGATTCAGGAGATTTAGACAAGAGGAGACCTACCTTAGGTTATGTCTTCCAAGAATGCAAGGATCTATTGGGTAAGTTTGGACAGGTACATAATGAGGTTTTCTGTGGTGGTCGAAGTGTTGTGCATTTGACTAACAGTCGAACATATCAAAATGGGGCAAGTGGATCAGTTTATAAGACATGTTACTGATGGAGGCAGAATGGTCCATACTGGAACGAATCATGCAAACATGTTCATGTAACAATATTGTTAGAGAATTTGCAGAGTTGTGATGGTGTTTGGCTTCTCTTGGCTTGCAAGAAAGGTGAAGAATAAATTTGGGCATGATATATTAGTTAAATTGTTGTCAAGGTGGAGATTGTTGAAAACGTGCCAACTAATTTCCCATGCGATAACATGCACATCAACTAAATTTAGAATGTGCATGCATGCACACTACAATGAACAATTTGTGTAACCGGTGGATCATATTGTAATCAATTTGTCTAATTGTTTGATAGATGTTATATATACGAGCATACCCATAGAGGTGAGGGAGAAAAAGAAGCAATGTAGTGTAGCACAATGTGTGGGAAGAGAGGATAGGATGGTTGTATGCCTGTGATTGGCTATTGTAATTCTTCCTTGAATAATAAGAATATCGATTATCATTGCCCCGTGGTTTTTCCCATATTGGGTTTCCATGTAAATCACTATGTCAATTGTGCGATTGTTGCTATGTTTGGTTTGTTCTTGGTTTTATTTTATTTGCCATTAAAATCTTGTTATGTTTATGCTTTCGTTGCCTAACAAGCGTTTGGTCCCGCAAAAAACAATCGATATTTCCAGCTACTTAGTTGCCCATAAATCATTGGGGCTCGAAACGACATTTCCCGCGAGTGAGGTAGCTTTATTGTTTGACAGTGAATCATATATGATATTATGCCTCATTAATAAGAAAAATTAGAAAAACAAAATCACTCACAATCAACTCAGCATCCTATATGATGCCCGAACATGTGCATGTAGGTGAGGAAACTACCTAATTGATATGTATGCGAAGAATAAAGACAAATAAAAGAAATATATAGATCCATGTCGTTGGACTCAAATGTTGCAAATCATTGGTGAAAATAAGATCTAGTTCTGGTCACCTTCAACATCGACATATCAGATCTCGGTCCACATATATCTATTAAAGGAGGATTCGTATCCTAGAGGGGCCGGTCCCGTAAACCATACCATATCAAATAAGTAGAGTTCCTTTAGATATGGATCTTCAACATGAATAACCTTGTTGGCTTATCTTCTTCAAGCTTAAAACTTTGGTGCCTATGGATAACTCCCATAGTGTTCCTAGCATCTAGACCAGTCTCCTCTCCAACTAATGAAAATACTCTCAATCCCCCTTCTTCTTTAGGTAAGCCATATATTTCCAAAAAAGAAGAAATGCCGCCCTACCCGATGCCTATTGCCCCCTCCTTAGCTTCAAGGGTGATTTCCTTCACAGACAAGGGAACCCGTGAGCACCCCCTTATTCTCCCCATCTTAGAATGGTGAATGAAGCCTCAACTCCTTCCCCAATTGTAGTCTAAGATGCACCAATACAATGTGCATTCTACAAGGATAAAAACTTAGTCTATTGGTTTAATGGCCTTTGGCCTAAGCTAATAGATCTTCACGAAGAAGCTTATATCTAATCTTGTTTTTTTCATAATGGCATTTGACCTTGTAGAGGATCAATACCATATCCTCAACTCCGGGTCATGGTTTTGGGGTAAATCTAAACTCTACAAGAAGGATTTGTCTCCTACATTTGATCCAACAATAAATTCTCTTTCCACTGCTCTAGTTTGGGTGCAACTACCTCATCTCCCACTACACTTTTTTGGGATATAAGTCACTCAAGGTATTTGGGATGCATTGGTAAGTTTCATCTTAGGAGTGAAGAAACAAAGAAAAGGTGCACCACTAGTTACGCCCACATATGTTTTGATATGGACTTTAGCAAAGGATTCCCAACAGAGATAAATTTGATAGCGAAAGAGTACATCTAGAACCATATATTGGAGTATGAGTAGGTAGCCTTCCATTATCGGGCCTACTTTGGAACAAGGAATACGCAACCCACTACACCAATACCTCTAAGGAAAGATGTGTAAGGAAAGGTTCAAGGAAATTGACTTGGTGGATGAGAGCCATGGAGGCCCCCCATATGATAAGTAAGGACCCCCCATTGGCATGAACAACCAGACCAATCTCAACACATTGAGCAAGCACCTCCATATCTGCAAAAGTATCCCAATTAAACTAGAAGAAAAGGTAGCTCTCTCCCTCACTTTCCCACCTGATCGACTCAAACTTCATATTTAAGAAAAGAGGCCAAGCTTGCACTGATCACTCCTCATTCCAAGGTGTGTTGATTTGATTATGTAGGAGAAGTAGAAGCGACTCTAAAGACTATGGATCCCCCAACAACCTCCCCCAGTGGAGGAAACAAGAAAATAAATAGTTTGGGAAGAAGAGGCTCAGACGAAACCAGTTAGTCCACTTCAAACCCAGTAGGAGTGCTCAAAAGCAAGGAAGAAGAAAAAAATCATTCCTCCTCTGACGATAACGACATATCATACTCAAAATCTCCAGCATAATCTCTTTTAGACATGTGTTGCTTATTTATTAAGCCTTGTTCAAAAATTTATTCATCTTTTCTCATGTAAATTAGGGTATGAAAGAACACTAAGCGTCAAAAGGAAGCTTAGTGCTTGGGCACCATCCAATCCTTTTGTTGGGTGGTTCCCTCACACAAGAGAACCTCCTTCCTCAAATGTATCTCCTTGTTGTATAGTTCAACCACGTCCTTTCTAATACAAACCTCTATCTATCACGTTGAAATTTTTTTGCAAGCAATTGCTACTTTCATAAAAAAATGACTTGGTATTCACTACTTTAGTTTCACTAGCATATTAGTTGGATCCAAACAATATTATTGAGGCCTTCCAAGATATTATATGGATATCTCATTAATAAAAGCTCTAGAGGTCAACCACATATTGTAGAATAATCACCAATGCAAGCATCATTTGTTCTTCTTGTGATGAGTTACACTTTTATAATAATTACTAGGCCTTCCAAGATATTATTTGGATATCTCATTAATAAAAGTTCTATAGGTCAGCCACATATTGTAGAATAATCACCGATGCATGCATTATTTGTTCTTCTTATGAAGAGTTATACTTTTATAATAGTTAGTATGGTTTAGCGATTCTAACACATGTTGCAATCAATGCCACCCTTTTGAGGGAGAATATTTTAGTTTGACTTCTCTTCACCCATTGTCTTTGCAACCTCCCATAAAATTATTATCTCACATGCAACAAAATACTAAAGTTTCCAAGGATGCCTCCCATTCTTTGATTTTGGGTATTATCACATGGTGTACAATCCTTCTTTTGATCTTAAAGATTGTATTGTATACTACAATTGTTGAAGGCATCTAGGGCATTCTTTTGAGATTTGCACATATCACAAATTCATAGAACACCAATTAGAATCCTTTCAAGATATTATTAATTCCCTTCAACCATACTTTCCCTCCATGGTATTCTATTTGGTCTTGTAATTGTTGGATTGTACAAAATTACTTTACACTTTTCTCTAAAACACATTCAAATCATATATGTGTACCTCTCATGATTCTCATCAATATATGGTGAATTTGTTAGTCAACGTTATTGAGCCAAAATTAGTTTTATTGCCAACTATAATTCCTTTATAAAAGTATTGAACCATTTTCCAAAAGGAAAATAAATTTGCACAACAAAATATGCTCAAAAAAACCTAACCCTTATGGGGAAGTGCATTTCACAATAAAACCACTTCTAGTTCATTGCTTTGTAACTTGCCACCTTACCTTTACCATTTTGTTCCTTCTTATTTTAAGCACTTATTTGGAGTATCGACCTTGCTTGTAGTCGTAACAAACTAGTTTTGATCTTTCCCTGGAAACATTACAAATGCACTTATTTAGTCGTGTTCTGTCTTTCCCCCCTTTTGTTTGTTATATTCCTTTTCAACGTGTGCCATTACAAAAGGTACTTCTAAACATCTAGAGACTTAGTGATGCCACAATTACCTCACTTACTCATCCTTCATAAAACATATTCTCCTAAAACTAGTGTGCATTTCTGCACATAATTGTTGCACCATTCTTAAATTTTATGGCACAAAAATGTCATAATTTATCTTTATATATGTTATCATTTTTTTAGGAGTCCTCGAAAAGCAAGGTAGGGACGATACCTCTATCACCAACACAATCTCTAACACTTTAGAAATAATATTTTTCCATAATTCAAGAGGGTGTCCCTTATAATGTTTTTGAATCTTCAACGAAGCTTTCACACAAATGGTTTTACAATTAATATCTCTCGTTGTAGTAGTGAAAATAAATGTTTTTAATTAAAAAAAAAATCAAATATCTTTGTTTATACTTAACGGATTCCTATATTTATTGAGCATTCATTTAAAGGTTTGAAAACACAAGGTATGGGAGAAGAAAAGAATGAAATGTTTGTTGCTCAATGGGGAAATTGACCTTCTACCATCAAACAACTTACATGCACCGAGATTTAACAAGGTAACAATAAATGAAAAATATTGCTAAAGAATCAATTTTATATTTAAATTACAGTGGTTAAATGAAGCAATCATCACTGAAACAATTCTCACGAAAATCATAAGAAACTAAAAGAGTCAAGTAACTAAATCAAACCAATCACCTCATCATTGAAAGTTGTTGGAGTACAACATAGTCTTAACATTCAACTCTCGATGTCTGATAATCACGAGAAATATCTAGGGATTAGGGAAACATCATAACTTCAACAATAAATTGAAGAATGTTGCTAAATAATTAATTTCATATTTAAATTACAATGGTTAAATGAAGGCAATGATAATTGAAACAATTTTCAAAACAATCATAAGAAACTAAAAGAATCAAGTAACTGAAATAAACCAATCATCCCTTTATTGAAAGTTGTCGGAGTACAACATAGTCTTAACATTCAACTCTCGTTTTTCTTCAATAACAAGAAATATGCAAGCATTAGGGAACATCACAACTTCAACTCTTATAAATGTTGAATCTCAGGGAGATGAACAAAACCTACAGCATAAGAACATGACATATTGACTCTCAAAATCTCTATAATTGCAGTGTTATAAATTATACTCTAAAATGGAGAAGAAAAGGTAAGAAAATGGACAATGAAGAACACAAAGCCTATCAACACCTCAACTATTAAAACCAATGAAAAAATCGATTAGGGGAACATCACAACTTCAACTCTTATTAATGTTGAAACTCAGAGAGATGAACACAACCTACAATAGAAGAACATGGCATATTGACTCTCAAAATATCTATAATTACAGCGTTGTAAATTAGACTCTAAAATGAAGAAGAAAAGGTAAGAAAATGGACAATGAAGAACACAGGCTAGCACCACAACTATCAAAACCAATGAAAACACCAAACCAATAGGATCCAAAAGAGCCATCATAAATCACTGAGCAAATACTTATAAATGTCTTGCACTTCTTAAAGCTCCTAATTAGTTAACTTTTTGAGAATATCATTGAAAACCACCACAAAAAAGCAACACCTCTCATGAACAAAAACAACAATACCTCTTACACTTCTTAAAGCTCCTAATTAGTAAACTTTATGAGAATATCATTGACAACCTCCACAAAAAAGATGCATTGCTCATGAACAAAAACAACAATACATCTTACAAAATTACAACAACATTTACTCATCCAATTACCAACACCCCCATTTTAAAATATCAACAACCCTGTTGACTACATTTTTGGTCAACAATACTTAGCTGACAAAGCATTGCGACGCTCCCCCTCAAATCACACTACTTGCACAAAGTTTCACCTACTCTTGCGAAAGATTGGTGCAATATTCTTGACAAATTGCTAAGCATAGCCCTTTATTCACTCCTCACATTATTCACAGTCCTATTTCACTGATGACACTATTTGTCAAAAGACCCTATCATCACTCCTTTTTATCATATATCTCACCTTACCAACCTTAAAATAATGAGAAAGTGAAGGAAAATTAGAAAAATTAGTTAAAGTAATATAATAACTTTTGGAATATTTCCTTTTACACCAAAAATATTACTTCCTTATTTATCGTAATTCACTTTTAAAAGATTTTTCTCATAACTCTCTTCAATTAAAACATTACTATATAAAGGTTGTACCATTCCATTTTGGTTGTGAATTTAAAGTTATTCCATGCCATACCAATCTTAAAAAACAAAATATATTATTCTATACCTTATGATGACCCTTTTACCAAACAAGGAAATCAACCTTGACTTTATACATTAGCCCATTGCATATAAAACTCTCCCCACTGCCTACTTTGGGTCATACATATGGTGACAAGGCATGGAATAAATTTTTAAAGGGTATTTTGAGCATTGGAACCAAATAAAGCAACCAATGCCATTTGGCACCAAGGATTATTTCCAAGCTTCTTTTAGTTGGATGATTAACCATGAGAAACACCATATCAAAAGAAAGGTCGCTAGTAATTATTCAAATCGAAATGGTTCCTCAATAATGGGACTTTGTGAATGTTATTTCTCATGACTAGGTGTGACCAATGCATATTACATTTTGGTGAAATAAATCAACACAATCTTATTCAAGGATCATAAAGATTGGTCCCTACACTCATTTCCGTAAACCCGGTAATGCCCATTGCTTGGGTGATTGAATCGATGTACAAAGCACTAAATTCATCCACGATCTGGACTCTTTCTGCTCTAATATTTGTTTACTTATATGCGATTGATAAACTCTGCATTTTGGCAATATTGTGGAGGTAGACAAAGAATGAATTCATTCATAATTGCAAGGTTATTCTCAAGGTCAGTAACAATGTTGAAATTGTATTTCTATAATGAAGATTGTGATGAACTTGATTCCAGAATAGAAGTTTCACCTACTCTTGCTAAAGATTGACGCAATATTCTTAGCAAATTTATCATGGTACCTGACTTATTGCTAAACATAGCCCTTTATTCACTCCTTACATTATTTCATTGATGACACTATATGTCAAAAGACCCTATCATCACTCGTCGTTATCATATATCTCACCTTACCAACCTTAAAATAATGAGAAAGTGAAGGAAAAAATTGAAAAATTAGTTAGGGTAATATAATAACTTTTGGAATATTTCCTTTTACACCAAAAATATTACTTCCTTATTTCTCGTAATTCACTTTTCAAAGCTTTTTCTCATAACTCTCTTCAATTAAAGCATTACTATATAAAGATTTTACCATTCCATTTTGGTTGTGAATTTAAAGTTATTCCATGCCATACCAATCTTCAAAAACAAAACATATTATTCTATACCTTATGATGACCCTTTTACCAAATAAGGAAATCAACCTCGACTTTATACATTAGCCAACTCCATATAAAACTCTCCCCAGTGTCTACTTTGGATCATACATATGTTGACAAGGCATGGAATAAAGTTTTAAAGGGTATTTCGAGCATTGAAACCAAATAAAGCAGCCAATGCCATTTTGCACCAAGGGTTATTTCCAAGCAGCCAATGCCATTTGGCACCAAGGGTTATTTCCAAGCTTCTTTTAGTTAGATGATTAACCGTGAGAAACACCATATCAAAAGAAAGGTCGATAGTAATTATTCAAATCGAAATGGTTCCTCAATAATGGGACTTTGTGAATGTTATTTCTCATGACTAGGTATGACCAGTGCATATTACATTTTGGTGAAATAAATCAACACAATCTTATTCGAGGATCACAAGGATTGGGCCTTACACTCAGTCCCGTAAACCTGGTAATTCCCATTGCTTGGGTGATTGAATCGATGTACAAAGCACTAAATTCATCAACAATCCTGGACTCTTTCTACTCTAATATTTGTTTACTTATATGCGACTAATAAGCTCTGTATTTTGGCAATATTGTGGAGGTAGACAAAGAATGAATGCATTCATAATTGCAAGGTTATTCTCCAAGGTCAATAACAATGTCGAAACTGTATTTCTATAATGAAGATTGTGATGAACTTGATTCCATAATAGAAGTTTGGCGCAGAACTACAAAAACTAAAGGAGAATATGCTATTGGTTAAAGTGGGCAATTGGCTGCCTATCAAATGGATCAAAGCTTTATTACACACAATTTAAGCATTACTGAAGAGCATATTTAAAAGCATATACATGCATCCATAGTTCTTACACTATCGTATTATATTGCAATTGGTGCTGACAAATTTGCATCCTTATAGAGAGAGGTATCCAACTTTGATACTAATGTTGCTGACAACAGAGGAGTAACATTGTTGCGCCTCATGTTTCTGGATAAGCCCGTGATTGAGACAAGACAAAGATGATGCTTTGACGACATTTTAATAGCTTGTCATTTGATTTAAAACAAGGAGCAACTTTCTGAGCTCAAGCATCAAGGGCACCAGAAATGCAGACGCTGGACAGTCTTCGACCGTACCGGTTTATTACAAGCGATTTCCTTATTTACTGATTGAATCTGGTTGCTCTCAAGAATGGATTACGGTGCTCCCAGGCTTATTTTTTTGTGTGACTATGCTTCACCAGAATCGGAATCGAAAATCAAAGGTCTGACATTGAATAAGAGAGGAACTGTGTTGTTTTACCTATGATCAGGTTTATGATATCAGACCTTTCGTTCTGATAAAAGTTATTCGCTCTGTGTTTTGTTTTCTGTGTGTTTAAGTGTGTGGAAAGAATCCAAAGCCATATCAAGAGTCTCGGGTCCTTGAAAGACAGGATTTCCACTCTTGCGACTCACTTTGAAGCCGTATCAGAAGTCTCGGGCTCTTGAAAGACAAAGTTTCCACTTCTGCGACTTCTGGACAGAGTTACTAGTTTCTGCCTGAGCAGTCGCCCAGGAGTCTATCTGACATCTTCTTTCTCCGGAACAGAAGACTAAGATTAAACGCCCTGCTTTTCTGTGTAGTCATAGTAATCTCTATTATTTTAAATGGATTCTTCAGTATGTTATAGATCTGTAAATAATTGTGTACAAAGTTCTGCGTCTACTTCCGAGTCTCGGTTTTGTTTTATGATTCATTATATGCCTACTATTGAGACTCTAGATCCAAGATTACAAGATATCTATAAAGGCATGAGACCCCCTGGTACACCTAAATATGGGCTGGGATACATCGAGCAATGTGATCAGGTTATTCCTGATTGCAGATTTTCAAACCCTTTACCCCAAGACATGCAAAGACCATCTGTGGATGAAATACACAAATTTCATTTTGTTATGAAAGGGTGTCAGAAGGGATCCATCGAAGAAGCTTGGATCAAAAGAATGTAAACTGGGATTTGTTTACAAATCCCGAGACAAATGACTTTAACTCAGCTATGTCAGATAAAGAAAAATTAAGATTATCCCAAAATTGGCAAAAGTATATATCTGATAACAACACATGGATTTCTTTCTATGAATGGAAGAAATTGAACCAAAAAGTTGAGGTTCAGATGATGGGAGAAAGCTCAGAAATACCTTCCAAACATAAATGAAAAAGTATTGAAGGTCAAACTGTAGAATCAAATTCTACTTTTCCTCCTTTCAAGGGCATTATCCTTGAAGATAATAATAGAGAAGTTAAAGCAGTCCCTTTTCTGCTTTCTGAGGAAGCTATTCAACTTTCCGGTATTGATAAAAGAGTCCAGACTGTATCAGAACAATTAAACTGGACTAATACTGCCTTAAGAGGTATGGCTACACACACATTTGTGACAAATGATTATGCCAAAAAAGGACAGATTATAGATCTGCAAGTTTCTACAAATACAATAGTGCAATCTGTCAATCAAATACAAGAAAAAGTCACAGATGTTAGAGATAAGATGGACTCTACTCTATGTGAAATATCTTCCAAATCCAGAGAGTCTTTAAGAAACCATGAAGAGTTACGAGAAGCTTTCTCTAAAATGGGAAAGACACTGACGGAAATCAAACAGAAGGATAGTGTCCTTGACAAACCTATCCCTGATCCCTTCATCCTTCCAAATCCCTCTATTTCTATTTTGTCTCCTGTATATAAGCCAAATGAGACAAAAATCCAAAAGAAATTCCCTCACCATTTTCCCCCAGAAGAAGATAAACCAGAATCATCCTCAAAACCATAATCATTTTCTAAAGAACATCTTTCTCTGGTATCTATCCAACAACCTGCCTATGAAAATCTCCCACATCATAACAACAGACCTCCAGCACCAGACCTAATGGGAAAAGGGAAATTACCAGAAAGCCAAACATTTGTTGAAGACTGGTTCCAAGAATGGAACATTGACAGTCTGTTTGTTGCACAAATCAGACAGATGATAGACAGAATGTATGTTTCATATAAGATCATGTGCATGAAAGGAAAATCAGAGGTTGAAGCATGCAAGTCTATCATTCAGTGCTTCACAGGCACTCTAAGCAAATGGTGGAAAGCAATTTCTTCTCCAATAATGATTGCCAAAATGGAGGCTGAAGTTCTAAGAGATGAACAGGGAGACATAGTCTATCACACTGATGGAACTCCTCATAACAATATGATAGGAGCCTTAACTATTGTTATTCTTGAACATTGGTGTGGTACTGAATCTGAATTGGCAGATAAGCATGAGTTAATCCTGATGAATATGAAGTGCAGGAAAATGTCTGAATATGAAGAATTCCACAAGGATTGGACTCAAAGGATTTTTGAGGTACAAGATAGCTAGAATCTTCTCTGGAAACAAGTTTACTTGGCAGCAATACCTAGTAAATTTGTTGAGTATCTAAAAATGCAGGAAGTTTTCAAGCTTCCTTATGAAATGTACACATGGGGAGAGATTTATTCTCTCATCACTAAGGCTTTAATCAGGTTGTGTGTAAATATGAAGGTCCACAACTCTGTATATAAATTATCTCACTTACCTGATCAAAAATCTATCTGTGAAAAGTATGGCCTTTATATCACAGATCCAGTAAGAAAGAAAAGAAAAAAGAAGAAGGAATTCAAGGAAAAGAAGAAAGAAAGGTATAAATATAGGTACAGGCCTAGAACACACTACTACGAGCCTGAGGACATTAAACTAAAAACACATTCTCATCAGGCTAGACAACAGATACAGTGTTGGATCTGTGGAAAGTCTGGACATATTGCTCACAATTGTCCAGAAAATAAGGCATCCAGAATGTCGAAAGGTAAGCTTTCCGAGCAGAAAGCTAAAGAAGCACAGGCCAGTAAACAATTGGCCTTAAGAATGCATTGCAATAGATGTGGGGCAAATAACCATGAAACAAACCAATGCCCACATCATCCTTTCATAAAAAGGGAAGAAATTGATCTTCTTCAAGAAGGATGTTGCTCAGAGTCCACTAGTACTTCTGAATTTGAACATAGTTCAAAAGAAGAAATATTGATGAATCAAGACTGCAATTGCAGAAATCCAAATTTATGCTCATGTCCAAGCAGTACAGATAGTTCTGAATCCGAATCAGAACTAGAAATTAGACAAAAGATAAAATTTTGTATGTTCAGTAATACAGGTGATCAAAAAGCTCAAATGTTGGCACAGATCAAAGCCTTACCAGAAGGCGATATGAAAAACTCGCTTCTTGAAACTTTTCCAAAGACTGTCAAATCTGAACAAAGGATCAGAAATATTGAACCCTCTAAAAGAGAACCTTTGTTCATAGAAGCCTCTTTTGATAAAAACACCAAGACTTTTATCAAATATAACAAAGAAGCAAAACTACAAAATACTTCTGTGACAGATTTGGCTAAAGAAATGCTTCTTTTGAAAAAAGAGGTTGTTGATTTAAAAGAAAAAATCAGAAGAATGGAGGAAGAAGCTGAGTATAGCTTCAAAATTGACTCTTGGGCAAGACAAGAGATTAGAGAGATTAGAGAAAGATTGGATTCCATCCCTCCTCCTCTAGAAGATGCTCCATATGAGAATCCAAACACAACAACCCATCTCCAAGGGCTAACAGTGATGAAAATCATGCCCATCAGGTTTCAAAAGTATCAGGTAAGAATCAAGTTAGAAATCAATGGTGAAGTTTTTCGATTAAATGCACTATTAGATACTGGTTCAGACATGAATTTAGTGCATAAAGACTTGATTCCTGCTAAATACTGGCTTCCCAACAATTATTATGCTATAGGACTGGGAAATGTAAATACATATATGAATTTTGAAATACCTAAAGGCATCTTACTGTTTGATGAATATGCCTTAGGAATGAAATTTTTATTAACAGAATTACCAGTGGATTGTATCTTTGGAACACCATTCCTATCTACAGTAGAGCCACATGGCTCTTATCAAAGTCCTAAAGGTGAACCAGGATATTTCATTACTCTACCAAGCATAAATGGATACCCACCCAAGAGAAAGGAATTGCCTTTCATTTCTGAGTCACATGCTCAAATTGCTTATTGTTCTAAGAGCATGGTTGTTATAAATACTTGGGATGATTACATGAATGCTCCATCCACTGAATATTTAGATGATAATACCAGCTGGGATGATTATAAAGAAAGTTGGGTTCCCCAATGGTAGTTAAGATGGTCCGAAGGTATAGAGTTTGGACTACCAGGCTTCTCAAAAAATACCAGTATCCATGTTATTCCTCCACAACATGTGATTGGCCAGATGCATCAAGCATCTACTATTGCATCTCGACAAAAACTGGTAGAAATGGGAGACCTATCTAGGATCAGGTTTGTAAATAGAAACTGGTTCTGCCAACAAACCCAAACATGGCAACAAACTCCAGCTTGGAATTTCCTCCAGATCAATAGAATGAGAAATTTACAATCTTGGCCACATCAAGATCCAAATGAAAGGTTGTTTGAAATTAATTATTTCCAATACAGATCGATGTGGGATAATGTTTGTCTGTGGACTGACAAGTACAAATACTACTATTGCATGATCAAATTCTCTGTTCCTTTCGTCTCACTTCCTGAACCAGATTGGCTCTCAGAATGGTGGAAGAAATTTGGTTTAAATCCAAGTGCCATACATCCTGATGTTTTTGATACTGCAAGGATGTTTCTGTTTCATCACAAAAGATTTCCAGAAACTGTCCAAAATCTTGAACAACTTTCTGAAGATGAATATAAAATGTT